>OY804602.1:11930651-12180072 GCA_963680895.1 Fragum sueziense | reverse complement strand
ACCAAGACAATCATTCTGATCAATTTTCAGGTTGATTGGGCAACAAATGTGGCCTCTAGAGTGCACACAAGGTTTTTCTAAGATTTGACCCCATGACCTAGTTTTTGACCCCGTATGACCTAATTTCAAAATTGTGCGAGATTTTATCAAGCCAATCATTCTGAGCAATTTTCAGGTTGATTGGGCAAAAAATGTGGCCTCTAGAGTGCACACAAGGTTTTTCTAAGATTTGACCCTGTGACCTAGTTTTAGACCCCAGATGACCCTATATCAAACTTGTGCGAGATTTTATCAAGTCAATCATTCTGAGCAATTTTCAGGTTGATTGGGCAAAAAATGTGGCCTCTAGAGTGCACACAAGGTTTTTCTAAAGATTTGACCCCGTGACCTAGTTTTTGACCCCAGATGACCCAATTTCAAACTTGTCCGAGCTTTCATTAAGACAATCATTCTGAGCAAATTTCAGGTTGATTGGGCAAAAGATGGGGCCTCTAGAGTGCACACAAGGTTTTTCTAAGATTTGACCCCGTGACCTAGTTTTTGACCCCAGATGACCCAATTTTGAACTTGTCCGAGATTTTATCCAGACAATAATTCTGATCAATTTTCAGGTTGATTGGGCAAAAAATGTGGCCTCTAGAGTGCACACAAGGTTTTTCTAAAGATTTGACTCCGTGACCTAGTTTTTGACCCCAGATGACCCAATTTCAAACTTGTCCGAGCTTTCATCAAGACAATCATTCTGAGCAAATTTCAGGTTGATTGGGCAAAAGATGGGGCCTCTAGAGTGCACACAAGGTTTTTCTAAGATTTGACCCCGTGACCTAGTTTTTGACCCCAGATGACCCAATTTCGAACTTGTCCGAGATTTTATCCAGACAATAATTCTGATCAATTTTCAGGTTGATTGGGCAAAAAATGTGGCCTCTATAGTGCACACAAGGTTTTTCTAAGATTTGACCCCGTGACCTAGTTTTTGACCCCAGATGACCCAATTTCAAACTTGTACAAGATTTCACCAAAACAATAATTCTGATTAAATTTCAGGTTGATTGGGCAAAAAATGTGACCTCTATAGTGCACACAAGGTTTTTCTAAGATTTGACCCAGTGACCTAGTTTTTGACCCAAGATGACCCAATTTCGAACTTGTCCGAGATTTTATCAAGACAATTATTCTGAGCAAATTTTAAGTTGATTGGGAAAAAAATGTGGCCTCTAGAGTGCACACAAGGTTTTTCTAAGATTTGACCCCGTGACCTAGTTTTTGACCCCAGATGACCCAATTTCGAACTTGTCCGAGATTTCATCAAAACAATCATTCTGAGCAAATTTCAGGTTGATTGGGAAAAAAATGTGACCTCTATAGTGCACACAAGGTTTTTCTAAGATTTGACCCCGTGACCTAGTTTTTGACCCCAGATGACCCAATTTCAAACTTGTCCGAGATTTTATCAAGACAATCATTCTGAGCAAATTTCAGGTTGATTGGGCAAAAAATGTGGCCTCTAGAGTGCACACAAGGTTTTTCTAAGATTTGACCCCGTGACCTAGTTTTTGACCCCAGATGACCCAATTTCGAACTTGTCCGAGATTTCATCAAGACAATCATTCTGAGCAAATTTCAGGTTGATTGGGCAAAAAATGTGGCCTCTAGAGTGCACACAAGGCAAAGTTTGACGGACGACGGACGACGGACGACGGACGACGGACACCGGACGCCGGACGACGGACACAGCCCTATCACAATAGCTCACCATGAGCACATTCGTGCTCAGGTGAGCTAATGAGGCATAAAAGCTATGTCCAGAAATATTGCTTTGATAGTATTTAGTCTGTGGGGATCAAAACCTCGTATCTGCTGGGCGAAAAAGCTTGATGTCCCAGATTTTGGTCTCTCGCCAATGTTATTTAATCTTGCCTACATATTTAGCATAAAGGGTTGTTCTTGTATATTGGAAATTACAATTGAAATCAAAGAATTTATCACCTTAAATTATGAAGAAATTATTTTTATCTTTTTAATCTGATTTGTTTGTTTACCTTTCTATGCTCATATTCTGAGTCACTGGAATCTGATGAGGATCTTTTGTGTTTTTTCTTCTTCTTTTTCTTCTTGTGTTTCTTTTCCTATAAAATAACAAACAGAAATACAACCTAATTACAAGGAGCATTAATCACTAAAATTTTGAATGATCATCACATTCAACATTTTTTCAGTTATCCATTTTCCAAACAAGACTCGGGTTGGGAAACATTAAGCAAAAGAAGAAAATGATGTAGTAGAGCTTGGCTTTGCAGTAAAGCCCTTCATTTACAATTTATAAGTTATATAATTGAGCTGAGATCTGGAAAAATGTCCCTTATAGTATTTGAGACAATCATGTTTCAAGATCAGACTGTGCTTAAAAGCAGACTGATCGGGATCCATGCTGCTGTCTCACAGTTACTACAGGTCACAAAGAAGGTATTGGAGAACAACATGGTTCTTGATCAGACTGTGTGTATACACATGCTGATCAGGAACCATGTTGGGCTCAAAAGCCTTAACCCATTACCACACAGTGACTCTTTTTGACTCCCCACAAGATAATGGCTTTGAAAAACATTGTGGCAAATGAAGACATTGCTTGTGACAAGCAATTTCTTCATTTGCCACAATATTTTCTGCACAAGAAGACACAAAAATATAAAATTTCATTCAGTTTTAATTGTCATCTGCAACATCTTTGAATTTGGAGGAGTCTAAAATTTTGTTGTTTGGGAAAGGGTTAAAGGACCTTTTTCCAGACCCTGGCTCATATGTATTGTGAAGATTTAACCTTTGTCAGGGTCCGCTGTCACTCTGACATGTCTAACCCATTACCATACGGCAAAATTTTAGACGATTCCAATTCGAAAGATGTTGCAGATTACAATTTCAATTGAATGAAATTCCATATTTTTGGGTCATTTTGGGTAGAAAGCAACATAGGAAATGAAGAAATTGCTAATACAAGCAATTTCTTCATTTTCCACATTGTTTTCTAAAGCCATTATCTTGTGGGGAGTCAAAAAGAGTGTGTGGTAATGGGTTAAGTAAACTACTTCCATTTATACAAAAGGAAAATTAACTTTTATAGAAGCACAAGTCAGCTATGCTACCTTTTTCTGTGTTTTATCTGTGGATGATGGTTGTACTGATGCCATATATTCATCCAGATCTGGGATGAGATCGTATGTCGTATCTCCAGTCTTAAAACAATCTTGAGCAAGATGACCTGTAATTTGAAAATGATATCTTACCATTAAGCCTTTCTCAAAACAAGACCTGGCCCTGGTTTCTCGAAAAACGTACGTTCTCAGACTCAAATATGAGCACCATGCTCAAATCGCATGTAATCCACATCAACTTCAATCGAATACCCTTCAACGTTGGAGAGTATTCCATTGAAGTTGAGCATTTTCTCATGAGTATGTACTTAAGTTTTTATGAGAAACCTGGGCCTGGTTTTTACATACATATCACAAAAATAAAACATTGGTGGACAGAAAGAAATTACTGATCATCAACATTTTCCATTATTCATTTATATTTTCCACCTTATGGAATGGAATGTTTATGTATACAGATTTTAGAACACAATTTTTTTTTTCAAGTAAGCTGACTTGTCCAGTTATGTTATTCACACATTAAGCGTCACATAAAACTAAGGAAATCAGGTATAAGAAAGTACAAAATTAGTAATAAAAGCTTTTTAGACTTCTTGCTAAAAGTAACAAAACTTCTCTTTTTGGAGATCTTACATTACAATTATTTGTTGTTTGAAATAGTTTAACCCTTTCCCAAACAAGACCCTGGTTTTGACATTCTAAATAGATAAGGCTTTGTAAAACATTGAGGTAACAGAATAAAATGCTGATAACCAGCATTTACTCCTTTTGCTTCAACATTTTCTGTGCTATAATCTTCACCAATTCTACTTCAAGTGACATATTTTGTCGTCTGCAAAAGGTTTCAATTAGGACCAGCCTAAAATTTTGTCATTTGGGAAAGTGTTAACAGCACTTTCAATTTTTTTTGGATTGGATTGGATTGAATGGAGTTTTATGTCCCACTCAACTACTAAGGTCATATGGAGACTGGACCTCGGTTTTAAGTCTCATCCGAAAGACTGGAGAAGCGGGGGATCAAACCAGCGATCCCTGTGTTTCAAGTCCAGCGCTTTACCACCTCCGCCTCCCCCCCCTTTTTTTTGGTGACAAGGCGGTTGGAGCAGCTAGCCATGGATCCCTTACATTTCTTTCACCAGTACGACCACAATATTTCCAATCCGAGCCTCCAGCTGCTCTCTCGCGAGAGACAAATGACTTTTGCCAAATATCAGAAAGGTTAGTGGCCAAGCCCGAGTTCGAACCCAAAACTTCATATCTAGGCTCAGATGTTACCAACTGGGTTATCAAGGCTCAGCATAAGTTATTTGTACTTTTGAAATCAATATATTCCATTGTACCAATTTTCTTATTAGCAAGTCTTCCAAATTACAACCATCCTACAATTTCCTTGTATAGGAGATTATTCAAGCCATTTTACCCTGTCCATTACATTTTTTACAGACAGTATTAAAGACCGCATCTAGCTCTATCTTCTGTCTCCCATGTTTACCTCTAGTATTCCAGTGATCTTACCCTGTCCATTACATTTTTTACAGATAGTATTGAAGACCGCATCTAGCTCTATCTTCTGTCTCCCATGTTTACTGCCTGTTTGTTTTCTTCGCTTTTCATCTTGGCTATAAAATAAATTTCATTTTATAAATCAGAACAGCTGATAACAGGTGAGAAATTATTTCAATCTATCATTTCAATTCAAAACCCTACCTTGAGGGTAATCATGGGAATTGTCTCATTGATACGATTCCAATGAGTACTCACAAAATAGGCTTTGATGTACAATAATGATATCACATTTGCATTTTGAAAAGTCCTACCTAAGTTCTGCATTATTTGGGTTCTGGGTTGGCATTCACCACTCAGTCATAATATCAGAATACCTTTAAAATCACATAACAATCCACCTGATTGGCCGAGACATATGTCTCGTCCAATCAGATGGATTGTTAAGTAATTTTACTGTGGAAAATCAATTTAGAAATGTTAATAAACATGGCCCTTGGTATTTGCCTGTTGTTTGATTTACCATCTTCATGCCCAAACCAATGTTGTCTCCTTTATAGATTATAAACAAATCAAAAGAATGAAGACACTGAAAGTCGCCATTTTCAATTCTGAATAACCCAATCCAAAATAATGACACTTTTTTACGCCTACATAAGATAATTGCTTTGGAAAACATTGTGGAAAATGAAGAAATTGCTTGTCATAAGCAATTTCTTCATTTCCAACAAAGTTTTCCACCAAGAAGGGCAAATATATAGAATTTCATTCACTTGAAATTATCGTCAGCAACATCTTTCCATTTGAATAAGTCTAGAATTTTGCCATCTGCTAATGGGTAAAGTAAATACCCACCTCAGTTCTACATTATTTGGATCCTGATCTTTGCCTGTTGTTTGATTCACCATCTTCATGCCTAAACCAATTTTGTCTCCTTCTTCCTTACAAAATAGAGAGAAAAAATAAAGGGTTTGTGAAACACTTATAATGTTCGAAAACAGCTATTTCTTTTAACTATGACCTTGATATAAATGACTTTCATCTTGATATGATGGGACATCAAAAAGTTTAGAGCCTCACATAGAAAGAAGCAGGTACAGTCAAACCTCGATCTCTAGGGCACGGGCCTCTTCGAACATCGCAGAAAATTCGAAATAGAATCTCGGTCCCAACACAATTTGTTCTTTATTCCTTATTTTCAAGCGCGGATAACTCGCACACCTCAGGATCGAACTTTCGAACACATTTTCCGGTCCAGTGCATTGATTTACTCTATAATTCACCACATAAAGTCGAACAAAGGGGTTTCCAATAAATCTACCTGGCTTCCATTGTTTGTTTTCACACATATCGCTGGACAATCTCTTTTTGACAGCTTCTTGTTTATCAATTAAATCTGTGCGTAACTATCACTTGTCATGAAAAATACAAGTCTTTAATCACCATATTGGTTTTAATTGTATCGTGATTGGGTCTTAATTGCGACCAAAAGTTAATTGATTGGGTCTTCATTCTGATTTTAACATTCGTAAACATTGTAACTACAGCTTAGCCGAGTTGCACTTACAGCATTCACAAATGTAGGCAGCTAGATCGTATAAACGAAGGAGTTCTGTACGAATGGCTTTTATTTTATCATGTATGTAAATTATTTTGAAAGATTTATAATATGAATGAAAATTTATTCTTTGTGATTAAAGATGTCCTTAGTTCCACGAATAAAGATATCTTCTCATGAAAACATTTTTGTTCGTCATGCGAATATCCCACAGTGTTTAACCCTTTCCCAAACGACAAAATTTTGGGATGGTCCAATTTAAAAGGTGCTGCAGACGACAGAATGGATGCTAATATTCAAAGAATGTGTGTACAGTTTAGGCTAGAAAATATTGAGACAAAAGGAGAAACTGCTGGTTATCAGCAGTTTCTTATTTTGTCTCAATGTTTTCCCAAGCCTTTTCTATCAGGGACGTCAAAACCAGGTCTTGTTTGGGAAAAGTCGGATATAACCTATTTTCGGGCGGAACACATTTCCCCTTCTATACGACGTCGTCATGTCGAATTTTGGATGAGTCGAACTTCCGATATCTCGAACAAATTAAGGGGCCCCGTGGGTGTTCGAGAAACTGAAGTTTGACTGTATTTGGATTTAAATTGCTTATCTTTTAACTCCACGCACTTGTTCCGTCTTTGTCAACAAGAGGACCATGATGGTCCTATATCGCTCACCTGAACCAAAATGATATGAGCAACACTTATGTTCAATTCAATTGATATTTATGACTTTAAGACTGAATATGAACTTATGGTCAATAATGTTGTGAAAATCAACAATAATGTTGTGAAAATCAAACTCATCCGAGCTCTTATGGTGCCCAACATTGTTTTTCTTTTTAAATAATTGTAGATTCTAGAGTGTAAACAAGGTCAAAAACAGCCAATATGGTAATTTTATCAAATTCAAGGGCACATAACTCTCGTTTTTCTGGTCAGATCAGACTTAAAATCAAACTCATCCGAGATCTTATATTCTCCAACATTGTGTCCAAGAAGATTGAGTAATGATTGTAGATTCTAGAGTGTAAACAAAGGCGAAAACAGCCGAAAATGGCAATTTTATCAAATTCAAGGGCACATAACTCTCGTCTTTCTGGTCAAATCAGACTGAAAATCAAACTCATCTGAGATCTTATGGTCTCCAACATTGTGTCCAAGATTTGTCTTGATTGGTCAATAATTGTAGATTCTAGATTGTGAGCAAGGTCGAAAACAGCCAAAAGTGGCAATTTTGCCCAATTCAAGGGCCCATAACTCTCATCTTTCTAATCAGATCAGACTGAAAATCAAACTCATTCAAGATCTTATGGTCCCCAGCATTGTGTCCAAGTTTTGTTTTGATTGATTGATAATTGTAGATTCTAGACAGTAAACAAGGTCGAAAACAGCCGAAAATGGCAATTTTGACAAATTCAAGGGCACATAACTCTGGACTTTCTGATCAGATCAGACTGAAAATCAAGCTCATCCAAGATCTTATGGTCCCCAACATTGTGTCCAAGTTTTGTCTTGATTTATTAATAATTGTAGATTCTAGAGTGTGAACAAGGTCGAGAACAGCCAAAAATGGCAATTTTGCCTAATTTAAGGGCGCCTAACTCTCATCTTTCTGGTCAGATCAGACTGAAAATCCAACTCATCTGAGATCTTATTGTCTCCAACATTATGTCCAAGTTTTGTCTTGATTGATCAATAATTGTAGATGCTAGAGTGTAAACAAACTTAAAAACAGCATTTTTTGACATTCAAGGGCAGATAACTCCGCACTTTCTGGTCCGATCAGGCCGATAATCGAACTTGACCGAGAACTTATGATCATACTTGTTTTGGCCAAGTTTGATCAAGATTGCCTTACTTTTGTGGATGCTAGAGTGTAAACACCCCAAATGTTGAAGGACGGACGGACGCCGGACAAAAAGTGACCACAATAACTCACCTCGAGCACTTCGTGCTCAGGTGAGCTAAAAAGGTATTGACCTGAATTAATCCCTAATAAACACAGTATATAATGTTTACCGCTATTACTTACATCTATAGATATAACTTTACAGAAGACCATTTCTCCTTTACTGAACATCTCTGTAGGGTCATCTACTCGTGATTTGGAGATCTGGGATTTGTGGACCAGCCCTGAAAACATTGTGAGGGAAAAAATATAAATTTGTACACTATAATTAACCCTTTCCCAAACAAGACCGGGTTTAGACGTCCCTATTAGAATAGGCTTGGGAAAACATTGAGACAAAAGAAGAAACTGCTGATAACCAGCAGTTTCTCCTTTTGTCTCAATATCTTCTGTGCCATATTTTACACAAAGCTTATCTTTAATCCATTTTGTAATTTGTGGCAGTTTTTGAAGTGGATTACCCTAAAATTTTGCTGTTTGGGAAAGGGTTAACACTTGCAGTTCAATGTTTTGGCAAATGCCCCTTTCAAGTGGATCGGGAAAACTTTTTTTGCTACATTATTATTTTGCTAATTCTTGCAGCCAGTTTTGTCACATATTGCCGAAATATTGAACTGGGAGTGTTTATTATAGTATATGATACTACAGTCAAACCTGCCTTAGCGAACCTCTGAATTTAGCGACTTCCTGATTCCATTATATTCCCTTAGGAATATCTCTGTGATATTGTGTTATGAATATGTAATACATAGATCTAAAAAGAGAGAAAAAGAAACTGTAAATGAGCAGTGGCGGATCCAGACGGGGTTCGGGGGGTTCGAACAAACCCCCCTCTGTAGCCTGATAATTTTATTTTCATGCAGAAACTCAGTCAAAATTGTGTGATACTAGAAAAACGAACCCCCCTATTTGCATATATCCGAACCCCCCTAACAGAAATCCTGGATCCGCTGCTGATGAGACAGAGTGAGAGCTCTTGATGAAATGATGTAAACCCGATGGCAAAGTTTTATACTGGTCTAAATTCAAGTGACTTATATTTCACATTTTAGGTCTTTCTGTGTAGAAAACATTGTGGGAAATGAAAATATTCCTTATGCTTCTTTTTCCATGAATTCAAAAGCCATTATCTCATAGGGCATCCAAGGCAAATGCATCACTGTGTGGTAATGGGTTACCAGTAATATAATAACATCCATAATGCATGTACATGTATCAATTTTTGACCAAAAACATGTAATTCATTCCCTGTGTTTCATGGAAAATACAGTAAAACAAAGGATCAGGAAATGGGACTAAGCCCATTACCAGACAGTAATATTTTCGAATGGTCCCAATTCAAACATGTTGCAGACAACAAAATCAAGTGAATCAATATTTACATTTTTGGTCTTTCTGGGTATAAAACATTGTGGAAAATAAAGTAATTGCTTTTCACAATTTCTACATCCCCGACAATGTTTTCCAAAGCCTATATTTGGTAGGGTGTAAAAATCTAAAACAAACCCCAAAACGTCATTATATGGCCAAGTGCAAATAAGGTGTGACAAAATGTCCAAAAATGAACTTTTGTTTTTGTATGTTTCAGTTGTTTTTTATGGTAGCATATATGTTCAACTTTGCAAAAAAAGTTATGTTTTTGAGGAAATTAAGTCTGATGTAAAAATTATTTGGGCTTTATTTATAATATTTGGGGCATATTTTTCATTTTTTATTGGTTTTATAAGGAACAAAAAATGTAATTTTTCTCAGAGGACTGTCAATTATATTTTGTTTCATAGTAAGCCAATGCCATATACAAACTTTTTACCCATTTTTTGTCCATTTCATTTGATTTTTTGAGAAAAATATTAAAATAAATGCTTTGAAAAGTAATGAGTTTTGAAAACATACTTGTATTTATTTATATTCAGTGAAGATAAAGCATCATATGTCTATTGAAATAATTTGAAAATAAAAAGACATCATAACTTAATAATAAAAAACAAGAATTACTTTAATAGTTTGTGTTGTTACATTGTAATATGCGATTTAAAAATGAATGGATGTGCCGTTACTGTTGGGACACCAATAGCTTCCATGTATTTAGAGCTTTATAACATTTTAAAAAGGCTACTAATAAATGGGATTTATCATCTCGGTGTTCAGATACGATAACTAAGCATTGAATTCACAGGAAGATAAAAAAATCTGGTTTACATGTATTTCATCATCATGTGAGTGCTCAAAGCCAAATAGTCAACTCCCTGATGGTGTAGCTACCTTAAAAATGGTTAATTGTATAAGAATTACATTGAAACAGGTAAAGAAGGGCATAGTTTCATTTAAAGAAAATTTACTGGATTCCAGGCAATTTTCCAAAGATTAACTATAAACTAAAGTATGTCCCAACAGTAACGGTTTTTCTCCCAGCCAAAATATTTAAATCAATTGTGATAACTAAATACATCTTCCAACTCGCTGCATTAACCCTGTTTTCAATAGGAGGGGTCAAAATCATCGTAAACTATGTATTAAAAAGTGCTATTCATTCTAACAGATCTGCTAATGCCAGACAAAATTTGTTCTCACAATGACAAGAAAATAACGGACTGCACTGGTTGACCAATTATTCATGACTTGAAAGTTACTACAGCATTTTCAGTATATACTTGTAAAGTAAAATCAATCTGAAAATGTTAAAACAATCCACTACATGTAAATTGATTGAGAATACCAACTTATGAATGAATAAATATATGCTTATACATTAATTCAAATTAAACTTCACCTATGAAATTGTTGTTCTTGGTGTATTATCTGTATATTCTGTAAGACAGTATCTGATTAAAACTCTTGCAGGGCTGATAAATTGTGTATGGTAGTACTATTATGTATTATTATATAGTCATTAGTGGCTACGTGAATGTATATTAAGGTAAAACAAAATTGTTTAAATGATTATCTCATGACTTTTTGCCATTTTCAACATCTCCAAAGAGTAGAATTTAAAATACATGTGCAAACTAATTTTGTCTATATAATGGATATTTTGTATCTTATACGTATATCAAATTATAATATATGATAATTGACCGTATGAGCTTTATAACTCACCTTCAAACATGTTAAAGTATATTGTATTCTTTCTTAGGATACATGCATGGTATTTTATTTAAACCCCTTTTAAATGCTATGTTTGGGTTCCAAAGATACAAAGTTCCAGTGGTTAAATAACTTAACAAAAAAGTATCATTTTTGACTTGGGCAAATCTGCATTTAGTTGAGGTCTACACAATAAAAAGTGGAAGAAGTTCCTATCTTATCTATCAAATTTAGATTATATCAATTGTTACATGTATATGAGACATATCTTGTTAATGAGATCAAGAATACATGTCCATCATAAATTTTAAAATTGCTTACCATTCAGCATTCTATAGGTCTAATAGAATTATATCAGTGTTTATTTTTTCAGTAATGTTCAAACAATTTGAGTCTTTTAATGCACTTTGTAGCTTGAGAAAGGTTTCTTGGCTTGCCAAGTCTTCTTTAAAATTAATGAAACCATTTTTTCACCAAGTAGCTCCTTGAATTAAATTGTCTAGAAATCTGTCCCAACAGTAACGGCAGCCATTTAATCAATTTAGGCATGCATTTATTACAGTAAGGTTTATGCAGACATTCTTAGTCACTTGTTTTTTGTTCTCAGAGTCTTACAGATTAAATTTAATAAGTTTAATGCATACTGTCATCTAAAAAGAATCAATTTTTAGCTTGGACAATAGATTTTCAGAAGCCATTCTATTAAGGCCTGACTTTGAACCCCTGAAACGTTTGGCTCATTTGATATTTAACTTGTAATGCTAGTATCAACTTATCATGGATGTCTTGAAGTTTCACAGGACAGCTAAGAAACATCTTATATAGTTTACTAGACAAGAGCAGCTTATCACAAATGTAACCGTTACTGTTGGGACATTTTCCGTTACTGTTGGGACATTGTTTCTCTTTGATGTGCTTGCTGTATATATGTAGGTACAACAAAGTATTAAAATGGAAAGTGTTTGACAACCATTTGGGAAAAATTGGGGCTGTGAATGAGGCCAGAAATTATCTGTATAATGATAATAGCTATCAAAAAACAAAGGCAGGGCGGCAACCGTTACTGTTGGGACAAAATTTTGTTAAAAGAAAAAGACTACCAAAATTTTGACATGAAATCAAATAGAAAAAAGTGATGTAAATCAGAAACTGCATCCTTTCCACCATGCATGTGTGTTATAATATCTCATGAACCACTTTCCTTGTGGTTGTGGCATCCACCCACAGTGAAATACCCAGATTTTGGATTTTTGGCCCATTTTGGGCGTTTTTTAAAAATTTCGCAAAAAACAAAGAATTTCTTAATTTTTGACACATTGTGTTTGTTTTCTCTTCAGAAACTGGCTCTAGATGAGAAATTTAAAGACCAACATCCTATTTATTGCTTAATGAAAAAAATATATTTAAAAAAAAATGCATTTTTGATCAATGTCACACAAAAAAGCTGTTTTTTTTGCCTTTTTGCGATATTCAATCTTTTATATCTTTTGAACGACTCGACCGATTTCTCTGAAATTTTCAGCAAAATTAAAAAATGCATCCTTTTTTCAGAAAACTAACCTATTTTGATGATACTTGTACAGATGTTTTCAAAATAATTTGCTGTTTCCTGGAACATAGATTTTGAATGCTTATTTGCACTTGGCCTTATGCCATAATGGGAATGGGTTAAGAGGATTTTAAATTTAGACAATCTAATGGTACCTTGCTTCTGAAATCCAGGTATCTTAACAAACATTCCATATTCCTTCACTGATGCGATCTGAAAAAAAAAAAAAAAAAAATCAGAATAGATCTAGCAAGTTATATGAGTAGATCTACTTAACCCTTTCCCAAACAAGACCTGGTTTTGACGACTCTATTAAAGTAGGCCTTGGAAAACATTGAGACAAAAGAAGAAACTGCTGATAACCAGCAGTTTCTCCTTTTGCCTCAATATTTTCTCTGCTATAACATGCACATTTTCTCTTTTTGATGCAATTTATTTCGTCATATGCAACTGCTTTCAAATTGGACCACCTTAAAATATTGTCGTTTAGGAATGGGTTAAACCAAAAAATTGATCTGCAACTCAGATTCATATTAACACAGGCGGCAATCACGTGACTTTGTTATGATATAATTTCATAACTTATGTAAACAAAAACACTCGGTAAGTGCACATTTTCGCAAATTTTAAATCAAATACTTAACTTTCAGTATAGAGATACGTACCATTCGATACGTTGTAATCTCTGCTTTATATTGATACCAAGATCTTCCCTCTAATCCATGCCATAGCTTAGAACATTCGTGCAAAGTGCAAACATTTCTTAAGAAAATATATCACGGCATTCAAAAATACTTTGCACGAATGTTCGCGGCTTTGACAGGGATTTCAGGGAAGATCTTGGTATCAAAATAGACCGGGAAGTACGACGTATCCAACGGCACGTATCTCAATATTGAGTGTTAAGTATTTGATTCATAATTTGAGAAAAATGTGTACCGGTACTTACCGAGTGTGTTTGTTTACAAATGTTAGGAAAAAATATCATAACAAAGTCACGTGATTGCCGCCTGTGATTAAACAAGGTATGTTGTGAAACACAAATGCCCCCGAAATGGCCAATATTAAGTTTTCAGACAGACAGATGGACAGACTGACATCAGTAGATCTAAATCAATATGCCCCCAATCTTACAATATGGAGCAGAGGCATTGCCACGTTATTTGCATTGGTGCGGCGTAAATGAGCTCCAAAGGAGCGAAGGCAAGCGCCAAAGGCGTGAAGTCCTTCTAGGGGGGTCCGGGGGTATGCCCCCCAGAAGATTTTTAAAAAATGGTGCAATCTGGTGCATTCTTAATCCGAGTCTTCTCTGATGTAAATACACTCTTTGATATTTTGATTTTTCGCTATTTACATCAGAGAGCGTTGCTCTTTGAAAACAGCGGAAAGTTCGGTAACGTTACAAGTAGTGAAGCTTTGTTTTTGTGTATCATATCGAATCACTCGGTAAAACACTGTAGGGTATAGATCAATAAATCATTTTTTGTCATACCTGACCAAAAATTTCATTTCAAATCGGCCTGCTGGAAGAGTATAACCTTTGGTTTTGAATGGAAGGTCAAGGTAAACAAAGGCTGCTCAGGTGAGGGTTGTTTCAAAACATTGCCTATAAACCTTTTAGAAATACTTTTTGGTCGTAAATTTTTCAACATGTATGACAATAAATGGTTCATTGATCGATATCATCAGGGGTTTTAATGATAGCGTTTAAGATCGGACGGTGAACGATGCGCAACAATTTGTTGAGAACTTCTTGATTTTTTCAAAGAGCAACGCTCTCTGATGTAAATAGCGAAAAATCAAAATATCAAAGAGCGTATTTACATCAGAGAAGACTCGGATTAGTGCATTCTAGACTAGAGTTACTTTCAGAACACAATTTTTGAATCATTTTAGAGCAATTTTCTTACTTGCTTGCAGACTAAGGCAATTATTGGTGCAGCAAATGCCGCACCTGCGTCTACGCCCATGTGGAGGCATACCAAAAGAACTGTCAAACATTTAAAAAGATTGCATAAAGGGCCATTGCACAGAAATATATAGATCTACAGCAAAGTGCTTATTTTCAGAAAGTAGAGGATCTAGTAATCCGAGTCTTCTCTGATGTAAATACGCTCTTTGATATTTTGATTTTTCGCTATTTACATCAGAGAGCGTTGCTCTTTGAAAACTGCGGAAAGTTCGGTAACGTTACAAGTAACTTGAAGCTTTGTTTTTGTGTATCATATCGAATCACTCGGTAAAACACTGTAGGGTATAGATCAATAAATCATTTTTTTGTCATACCTGACCAAAAATTTCATTTCAAATCGGCCTGCTGGATGAGTATAACCTTTGGTTTTGAATGGAAGGTCAAGGTAAACAAAGGCTGCTCAGGTGAGGGTTGTTGCAAAACATTGCCTGTTAACCTTTTAGAAATACTTTTTGGTCGTAATTTTTTCAGCAGCCATAACAATAAATGGTTCATTTATCGATACCATCAGGGGTTTTAACGATAGCGTTTAAGATCGGACGGTGAACGATGCGCAACAATTTGTTGCGAACTTCTTGATGTTTTCAAAGAGCAATGCTCTCTGATGTAAATAGCAAAAAATCAAAATATCAAAGAGTGTATTTACATCAGAGAAGACTCGGATTAAGGATCTAGAGCAACGACGGGTATTATCGACCACTTAAGGTTCAAATCATGTTACGGGTGAAACCGGCTGACTGTCCTCCTAACATCATTGACTGTCACCGAGATTCAAATATGGGTATGTTCAAAAATAATGAAGCAAGAAATTATTTTTTTGATGAATTTTAGATGCTAAAATAGGACATTATCTTTGTTTGCATCATGAAAGAAAATGGTTCAAATTTGATAAATTACTAGGGCCGTGATGATAAGTGCAAACATAAATTCACAAATAAGGCTTTGCTTTAAACTTTTAGTTTAATTTTGTGAAAAAATGACAGTATTTGGTACCTCATTGGAACCAAATAAATCATTCAATCAGTGTTTTTTCACTATTCCAAATAAAAATATGTAATATTCAAAGCTTGCAATGCCAAAAAACATTGCGTAGCTATAAACAAAATTGAAAAATTAAGATTTTTAATTTTTTTTACCTACTTTTTTTAAATGTGTACCTCTAAAAGTTTTGTTTATGTTTGTCTGGAGTGGAGAAGGATTAAAAAACTCAATGTTTACTAGAATTTATGATATTCCTAAAAGAAAGACCAAGTTTCGTCAGTGTATATCAATAGTTGCTTCAGATATTGCTTGTTAAAAATGGTGCATAATGTGGATATATTTCGTACACTTGGGACAATTGATCAAGATAAGAACAATGACACATACACAAGCAACTATAACACACAGAATTAATATTATTTATACTTGGCATTATACTTGGCATTAAAAAGCCATGTTCCCATTTTCAAATTATGGCACTAGCACTTGTTCTAGGAAATCTTATAATTTGTAACAAGAGCATCATGTTTTTTGAAATTTCAAAAATGTATTCATCTTTCACGAAAGCTGCAAACAGCAAATAAGTGTAAATTTTAAAGTATTTACTCATCTTTATCCTTACAATGCCAAAACAATTAAACATGAGGAAATCTTAAAGTATTTTTCAGAATAATAAACCATGTTTGTACACTTGGGACATTTATGTATGGAAAGGCGTTAAACACCCAATTTACAAATAAACATATTATCCTTTTGTGATTAAAAATATCTCAAAAAATAATACTGATAGACTCACATATACATGGAAATGATGGGATAGTGCTTTTTAATTCACTTTTGAAACATTAGGATGTTTGAATCATATCATACGAATATCGACAAAACCAAATGTACAGATCATTCATGAAATAATTGCCTGACTGACTAATGAGCACCTTTGCTTATAGTCTACCTACCAATTCTGAAAAAGTGGCTAGAAAAGATTTTCGTAGGCATTTTTTGAACATGGAGTTTTGATGTTTTATTTGCAAAGTATAAGGCTTGCCTGATTTGCTGAGACCGGTAGTCGCCTCCAGTCGGCCGTATTAAGGTCACAAAACAAGGTCAAAGGTCATTGGGTGCAAAATTCACATAAGCCCCCTTTAAATGTGTATAACTCTGTCAATTATATGTCTAAATGCACGGAAACGGTTTTAAATGAAAGCCCAATAAATTGTCTTGCATATAAAATATAGTTAATGATACTTTTCTCATTTGCACATTCATTAATATTTGGCAAAATGTAAAAAATGGCAAAAAATGTGCAAAATTTGAACGCAGTGTAAATGGAAATCATGCTGCATGTGAAATATTATTGCGATTTCAATTACACAAACACGTTCAAAAATGTCTATAAACCCTAAGCAAACATTTAAAATCAAGTTTGATAGTAAAAAGTCACCATTTCTATATGCAGTTACAGCTCGAAGTCAGCTGGGGTCAAGATTTGTAACGATCATTTCTTTTACACAGTGTACACGGCATATAAACAGTATTGATGGAACTTAAATGATATCATTTCTTTTGTCTGGATATTGACTCTAAATAGATTATATTAGTATATACCTGCAAAAATAACATTTAAAACAAAGACTTTCACGGTGTAAATGTTAAAAAAGTGAGTAAGAGTTACCCCACCCACTCAAATAACCTAGGAATTTGGTACAATTTACTTTGGCGACCAAAACATTACAAGTAATGTAATGAATAAACATTTAACAATCTAGAACAATTTGTCTTTTTATAAAAAAGAAAAAAAACTCACTTGTTCGGAAATGGTTGAAAATCAAATTTAACCCCCCCCCCCCCCCCCCCAAAAAAAAAAAAATATTCAGAAACAAGGGCTTCAGCCGTCCCAATATAAAATTGCTTCCTACGGGCCTGACATGTACATGTATGCAGAAGTAGCAAAAATGGCATTTTCTTTTTATTGAAAATCGACTTTTGGTCAAATCAAAAGATATTTTTTGTTTTTCATAAGAACTGAAAAAGAACTGAAAAAGTAAGTCAATTTCATCGATGCGATATGCCATTAACTTGTACCTTCATATTTTTTGCTTAACTTCAGAGCGTGTTTATAGATTTAAAGAACAGAGTGGGATCAAATACTAAAATTCCAAAATATGCAAGAGAGATCTTCAATATTTTAGGCATGTTTCAGCTAAAAGCAGTAGAAAAATGATATATTTTATGAAATCAATACTGTTAATGATGCATTAAAGCAACATCCGGTATTCAATTCTTTCTAGCATTGTGCTATCTTGAAACAGTAGAACCGGACACAGGGGAGAAAAATATAGAAACTGGTGGATTTTTCTCAATAAGTGTTTTTTAACAAAATTAATTTTGATTGCTTGGTCAAAGTTAAGATTCAAAACAGCTTTAAAGAAGGTGGGCCCAGGACAATTCTTGTACTAGAAAGTCCGACAACTCAATGACCTAGATTGATAAGATTCGAGTGGCTAGAGCCTTTGTTCAATCATCCTTCCATAGGCCTACACATTTCACAGGTGAAAAAACTTTTAAGGGCAAGCCAGACAATCGTTCTTTTATGACCCAGGCACATCCGATAGCTGTATCCACTATGAACCATTCTTTTAAAAGCAATATAATCTGTTTCTACGGACAACTGACAGAAAGTATGTCCACAAGAACCATTGGAATTATTTCCAAAATGTGTTGTAGAGCAATTTTCTGCAGTTTACGGCGAGTCCTCTTCTTTTTGCTACCACCAAACACTGGCTAACTAGATGGGAAAATAGTATTGTATGGAGTTCGAAGAAGTCTAAGTGGAAAAACAAAAACGTTTTAATACAAATATCTGGGTCTGTCTGTGCGAGGCTCAAAACGTTTTTATCCCCCATTAACACACAATGGCAGAATCACGGTACAGATTGGAGACTAGGCTCCCCAACTAGCACCTTCACGGTGCTCTGTGTTATCAGTCCCACATCTCAGTAAGTATCAGTCTATGTACATGTAGAACTTAGTGTGCAGCCTGGGTCTAGTCATCGGTATACAATGTGAAGAATATGATTCAAAGACATTGATATAAAATTGTGGTACCTGTAAACAGGAATAGAGAAACAGCAAGACATTGTTATACTAGAATCCAGGCTAAGTTGCATGGTGCACAGCATTATCTCGAGAGAATACCCAGAGTTAACTTTAAAGATTTTGAGATCACGAAACAAAACTGCCATGCGATTCTCGACTTTTATCGTACTCCAACCCTTTCAAAAAAAGAGGTCTCACTGAAAGCGCTGTCAAATCTGGCAGATGATTAAGGTATTCCACCCGTTATTAGATACCAAACACTTTGTGTATTTTTTCCTCCATCTTCAGCATGTCCCGTTACAGTGCAAGTCAATACCTTGTCAATTACCGTTGCCACTGATGACGCCAAAGATGCATGATATATTTCGCATAGATCTGTTGACGTATGAAATATATCATAATAGTTATGCGACGTAAATATTTATCCAAGAATAACCGATATGATCAAGCCTTCATCTTTTTGACCTTCTGAAACAATACCTGTTGTTGAGTCTAGCAGTTAATGGAATAGAAGAGCACGCCCACTTCTTAAATTCTTTCCCATGGGTGCATTCTCAAAAATATTTGTAATAACGTCTCTGATCCTACGAAAATACGTCCAGGTTTTTGTGACCTTAAACTTCACAAATGGATGTGTATGCTGAGAATCTCTTG
Organism: Fragum sueziense; assembly: GCA_963680895.1. Taxonomy (NCBI): domain Eukaryota; kingdom Metazoa; phylum Mollusca; class Bivalvia; order Cardiida; family Cardiidae; genus Fragum; species Fragum sueziense. The sequence continues at coordinate 12,160,618 of OY804602.1, read as the reverse complement.
CATCGACGAATGTTAAGATTTCCAAGCAAATGGACTTCGAGTTGTGGTAATAATATAGGATTAAGGTATAATTTTTATATGAAAGAACTCGATTTCTGCACAATTGAAATACAAAAGCCATTTTATTTTACTTTTATTTATTTCGGCATTCACAAATACTGACCAATTAAGTAAACAACAACACGATCCTGTTCGATTTTCTGAATTAAATCGCATGATCTGAGTTATGATGCAAAAAAATGTCTGAGGTTTTTAACATACGGATTTACTTTTTTCGTATGTTTTATGATAAGGCACAACAATACTCGTATACAAATGAAAGATACACATTTGATTACAACGAAAATTATAACTGAATGAAGACATTTTAGTTATGTCATAAGTTAGTCAATGCCCAGAGGCTTGTCAGGTATATTGTCGTCAGCATATTAAAAAGCAACCCCAGGTTCATAGATTTTCCTTATCTATGTACAAAGAGTTCCTTTGTGCCAACTCCATAACCCATTAGGTGTTACTCAAAATGGTAAGGATTGTGCAGGATGGATTAGCTGGCGATCGTTGTGTCTTTATATTTTAATATTAACCAGTAACATAATGTAACGTTTTATTAAAGATCGAGTGATTTGCATAATAAGAGACACATACAGAATCATATTTAGTTTAATTTCTAAAACAATTTAAAGAGTATTGGTAACAAAATCAGATAGACCCAAAGACTGAATCTCCTGTTGTCTCTAATGGAAGCATGTATATTCCGTTTTTATTCACCTGACAGGGTGTGGCTAAGTAAAGAGGTTATTCGACGAGTTTACTTCTCGACACCTTGGTTGATAGAAGAGAAAAAACGTGCGGTACGAGCATGAGCACATTTCGAAATTGAAAGAATGTGCAATTGTAAAATGTGTTGTTATTAAACCTCGTAACTACAGCTTGATTAACGCTGTAGTTATAATGTTTTGCAATAATACCGACGATTTACCGTAAACCGAGAAGGCTGATTCTCCTCACGCTTAAATGTAATGAACTGTTTTTAGGCTCCGCCCTGTCTCCCGAATAAAAACAGAATATACATATCTAAGTATATACATGTATATATACCTTCATGGGCACTTAAGATCTTCATATCGCATACCATAATCGCATATCAGAACTGCAGTCAGACTTATGATTGTGATAAAAAAAAATCCATAGAATGGAATGATCCGTTCCTAATTACATTTTATGTACATGTTCGAATGTTCTCGTAAGGCTACCAGATGTAATCACCCAAATTGCAATAATGGAATTAAACGCCCGGTTTGCAAAGTGAAACTACACCATTAATGAACAAAACATGTTGAAACATAAATACTTATCTTCAATGTCGTATGATCGTATACCTTACGATAAAAGACCTGGTAGAGCATCCCAGCCTATATTGGCTAGGGCTGCTCTGCCAGGTCTATTATCGCGAGCTATAAGATAGTGAAATGACTACTTTCATCTGCTGATTATGCTTAATTTCTGTTTTATTTTGAGTCTTTATTTATTTAAATGCACTTTTAATGACTATGTTTTCGTCAAAAGAGGCAAAGATTTGACTAAGTGATGTTGAATTAAGCTATATATAGTTCTAATGTTGTTTTATTAGAGCAATGTTTTTGCTCCTAAAAGTCTTATTATATTTTAGGAAAATGCATCGAAAGCTATAAAAATTCATGAAAATATTATCTTTAAACAAGAATTTCCAATACAACATCGTAAAAATATCGTAGAATATCATTTATGTGAAGTTCGTATTGCTACACCAATGTTTGTGTTTTTTTGTATTTTTTTGGAAAATTTACCCCACCCACTTTTAGCTATGGCTACAGGGGTAAGCCAAAGACTAATTCTGTAAGCAAATATATTTCAGTAAACAACAGGTGTCTAGGCAATTTTTAACTATAATGTAATTCATCCAAACATACCGTTTGTATTTTTTTTTTTATTTTTTTACTTTTCGAAAAAACTTATTTTTGTGATTTTTTCGCCATTTTTTGTTATATTTATCAAAAATTACAAAAACACAAATTCGTAAAGTTGCATATTGATGTTTTAAGTGACAGTACAAATCGTTAGCTTTATTTAGGTACCAAAATAATTGTTTTAGCTTAATAAATGTGAAAGTTATGAGGTATTTTAAGGGGCATGTCTGAAAAATGTACCGAATGACCTTTGACCTAGTTTATTTCAACCAATATCGCCTGCTAGAGGCGACTACCGGGCAAGCCGTACGTATCATGCCTTGAAGATATCATTGGGCATGGTAGTCGCCCATGTTCAGAGAATGCCTTCGAAAGTCACATTTTTTGACTTTGTAGGCAGACTATTAAAATCTGCTCCTTACTAAATAGCACTAACTGTACTATCCCTCTTTTCTTTTTTTCTGACCATTCTAAGCCTCTTCCCTTGCTGTGCAGCCTAGATTGTGTTCAGTGTGGTGGGAAACCCATACTACAGGTTCTCTCTCAAATATCACATGACCAAGACTAAATTTCACATTTTTTTTCACAACCCCCTGTTTCTTTGACGTCACCTAAAACTCTTTTGTCCCTTAATAAGATATTCAATCAGCATCCATCAATAGATTTGAGTTTAAGCTATTTAACAGGAACTTGCATACAGTTCTTAAAGTAAATACAAAGCCACAATTCTCTGTACGCTTAAGCAAAAGGTGTATTGACCAAATACATGTCAATGTTCACAACAAAGGAGGTACATCTCTGAATTGATTCCTCTGAGCTTGATTCTTTGCCCTGGAAAAGTTCTGATTGTTTGACAATCACAACAATGACTGTCATGGACTTGCAGTTAAATGTACTATAATGTTTGTCAAATTGATCGTGGAATGCTATGTTAACTTGCTACTTTAAGACCCCTTTGGAGTGTAGAGACTTTAAAAATTCTCTGGTTGCTCTAGGATTGTTGCAGCATGTTGACTTTCCAACACATATAGATGGCCATAGTCTTGATCTTGTGATTACAGAGCTTGTGAACGGTGTCGATCTACTGTCATGTGAACCGGGCCAGTTTTTATCAGACCACTGTGTTATAAAAGTTGTCACAAGGATTAAGAAAGAGAACATCATGAGTAAGACTATTTCTTTTCGGAATATCAAAGGCATGGACAACGATAAATTTTCTAATGATCTCAGAGAAATTTCAATTTGTGCCGATTCTGTTGAGACTTTTGTTGATCAATTTGAGAACGAAGTTGAAAATTCGCTTGACGCACACGCACCTGTGAAGGAGAAAGTTCTAATATGTAGATCACCAAAGCCCTGGTTCAGTGACAATATTACATCCCTTAAACGAGTGATGCGTCGATCTGAGAGACTTTGGCGCAAACATCGGCAACCTAGTGACTATGAGATCTACAAGTCTGCACTTAACAAATATCACTATGAACTTAGAAATGAGAAACAGACAGTTCTCAGTAGCAAAGTGATTGAATCAAAGAGTGACTCTAAAAAGCTTTACAGTTTGGTGAAAGATCTCACTGGAAGCAAGTCCGAAAATCCTATGCCATCGATGGATGATGAAAATGCCCTCGCCGATAAGTTTGCTGACTATTTTATGGATAAGATCAAAAAGATAAGAGATTCTTTGAATGACTTTCAGAAATATGAACCTAATGTAAAACAGGTACCATCATTTGATTCCTTTAAAAATCTGTCAGAGAATGAAGTTAGAAAGCTCATTAGTCAATTACAAACTAAATCTTGTGAACTTGACATTCTTCCGACCAAGGTATTGAAATCTTATCTTGATGAACTTTTGCCAACAATTACCCAGCTTGTAAATCTTTCTTTGACACAAGGAATTTTCCCTGCCAAGTGGAAGCAGGCAATTGTCAGGCCTCTGCTAAAAAAGTCTGGTCTTGAACTTACATTTTCCAACTATCGACCAGTCAGTAATTTATCATTTTTATCTAAATTGATAGAAAAAGCAGCCCTCTATCGACTCAATGAACATGTCAAGGAAAATGATTTACTCCCTAAAAATCAGTCAGCATATCGTCAATTTCACTCCTGTGAGTCTGCTCTTCTAAGACTGGTAAATGACATTCTTGATGTGATGGAGCAGAAAGAGGTCACTGCACTGATAGCCCTGGATTTAAGTGCTGCTTTTGATACTGTTGACCACAACATCTTGCTGAACGTTCTCGAAAGTCAATATGGCGTCTGTGGATCTGCGCTGGAATGGGTGGACTCGTACCTGAGACCGCGTAGTTGTCGAGTGAGTGTGAACTCTAATTTGTCTTCTGCAAGGGAACTTGACTGTAGTGTCCCCCAAGGAAGCTGCTTGGGCCCCTGGCTCTACTTGACATACGCTGGGACAATTTTTGACATAGTGCCTCCGTCTATATCTGTGTACGGATTTGCCGATGACCACACGGCAAACATACGGTTTAAACCAACGCCAGTTGAAGAAGCCAGAGCTATCCAGGATTTACAGGACTGTGCTGTTCACATCAATGAATGGATGAACAGTAACAAATTAAAAATGAACAATTCAAAAACAGAGTTTATTCTTTTCGGAAGTCGAGCACAGCTCAATAAGTGTAACACTACAGAAATCAATATATGTAGCCATGTTATAAAATCGCAAAAGTGTATAAGGTATCTGGGCGCATTCTTGGACCAGTCCCTAACTTTCAAAGACCACATCAAAACAAAATGTAAAGTTGCTATGCTGAATTATTTCAGAATTAAGAGCATTAGAAAATATTTGTCAAAAGAGGCTACTGAAACTCTGGTTCTATCTTTGGTTGTATCCCCCTTAGACTATTGTAACGCTATTCTATATGGCATCTCCCAAGAAGAAATATCTAAACTGCAACCTGTACAGAATATGTGTGCTAAACTTGTACTAAACCGTTCCAAGTATGATAGTTCCAAAACTGCATTATTTGATCTTCATTGGCTTCCTATCAAAGCACGAATCCGATTCAAGATTTTAACATACATGTATAATTGTTCAGTAGGAAACGCACCATCTTATCTGACTGAAATTCTATCTCTCAAGGTGCCAAAACGAACTCTACGATCATCTGAGTCATCTGAAGGTTGTTATAAAGTACCGTATAACAAGAACAAGACATTCTCTGACCGAAGTTTTAGTGTAGTAGGTCCAAAGCTGTGGAACGAATTACCCATTGGAATAAGACAATGTGATACTGTAGACATGTTTAAACAAGAGTTGAAGTCATACTACTTCAAGAATTATTTTGATCTGTTTTAGACTATTGTGTCGACAACCCAGTGTCTCATACATGTACATTTAGCATTGTAGTATTACTCACGATGGATGACCTGGCGGAGCATCCCAGTCTATTGGCTGGGGTTGCCCTACCAGTTCAGTTATCGTGAGCTATATTGTACTTACTTACTGTATTTTTCATCTATGTTATATGTTTTTCATTGTTGTACAACGCCATTGAATATGTTTATATGTAGAAATAGGCGTTTGATCAAATTTTCCAAGTTTCAAGTTTCAAGTAGAGCGATACACATATCTTTCATATTTTGCTTTTAAACATAGATTGTTTTAATAACTAGTTAGAACTGCTCATGTCAGACTATTCTTACAAGTATCCACAATCTGCTAAAACAAAAATATTGTTATTATTTTATGGCTGAAAATTTCATTTTTCCAACTAAATAAATTCCACTTATAGGTATGTTTTTTTTTAATGTGAATAGGGTTTGAAAACATCTACATATTTCATTCTAAACAAAGATTGTGGTTCTATAAAACCAAACTGTAATAGCAGCTCTTAAATGTAAATTTTTTCTTAAATAATGATAATATCAATTGTTTTCACAGAAATTTGCAATTTTTGGAGCTAAAAGAGAAAATGCAATGACAAGTTTTTGTAACGATGCCGAATACTGATGTTTTTGTCCCAAGTGTACAACAGTTGATAACCTTTATCAGTATCATATAAATGCAAAATAGTTATATATTCTGTTGTAAAATTGATATAATTTGAGGGAGAGAATGTTGTTTTCTTTTATGGACACATTTTTTTAAATCAAATATCGTTAATTTAAGATACTTCTGATTTATTTTACCTCTTACCTGAAATATCAGTACAAGATGTTTCAACAATACAAATTATCAAGCAACCAGAAATGACAAATTCACTGTTTGATGTGTTATTGTGATCATTTTTGTAAATTAGTTGAAAAATGTGTGCCTGAAGCTAATGTATTAAGAAATTAGAAGCTATCAATCAAATGTGACAAAATTTTGTACACTTGGGACAACACAAGATAACATCTTGGACAAAAAGTACAGGCCACTATGGCAAACTTGTTCTGAGTGACCATATTGTGAATTTAAAAGTGTAAAACTTTAAATAAATCATTCATTGAAAAAAATATCTGAAATTTAAAGCAAAATGTACACTTGGGACAAATTCCAAGTGCATTAGGTATATACCTTATTGACCCGGTCGGCACAATTCTTTCAGCCAATCAAAAACGTCATCAGCGGACCTGCACTCATTCGGTGGAGGTGAAAGCTTCGGTCTTTTTCGTTGAAGCATAACCAACTTTCAGCATTAATATCTCGACGACTACGCCTGATTATTAAAAATGTGTAGGTAGTTAGAAAGTTTAAATCTTATTCTTTAAAGAAAGAGTTTTGTTTATGAATTTTAACGATGGGTTTTTGAAATAATCTGCCTCAAAGTTGGTATCCCGTAACGATAAAGACCGAGGTTGTACCCTCGATGAAAAAATGAAAGTGAGGCTATGACGTCATCCCGACTGATTCTATATATATTGACTGTTTCAGATTATTACACTAAAACTTGGAAAACCTTGAAGAATAAACATGTGTCTGCTGAAATGTGCCAGTTGTTCTTGTACATATTCAATCACATTGTATTACTGCACCTTTATTTGTAAAAAATGACAAAAATTATGGCATGAAAATGGCAAGCACCTCAATGCTTTGAACCTTTATAACAAGAACACAAAATGTCGACAAACTTTGAAATTCCATTTTTCTGAACCTTAATATATCTGCCTACTTGATAAACAATGATAATTTAGTGAAATCTTTCATCTTAAAATAACGTGAAGGGTTGAAATTAAGGCTTAAGTTAAAATGTCACGCAAAAACCGTACACTTGGGACATTTTGGGGGTGTTTTTTCGGAATATCTTTTTACCTAAGTGAGATATCACAACGAAACTTTGCACTCAGGTTTGCCCCATGGAAACACATCTTTTAGACCTAAAAGCAAATCTATACAACCTCATGCTGAAGAAATATATGGATGTTTTACTTTTGCTTCATTATTTTTGAACATACCCATATTGGCTTTCGATTGCGTTTGTTACCGACCTTATATCTTTGAAATGTAATAAAGTACCGACGTTTTTATAAGATGACCTTGAGTAGTCTGTTATCGACCAGTGTGGCAGTTATCGACCACTTATCCAAAATGGTATTTATAATTTAAAAGTTGATGTACGGGTGTAAGATCCGTCATCTCTATGCAGAGGTCATCGCTTTTACAAACGATTGGTTACTTCTAGGGAGGTCGTTTAGTAATAAACTTAACAACAATGAATGATTGGAAGGGTGTGGGGTATTATCGACCACTGGAGGTTCAAACCACGTGGAAGATGAAATGGGTTGACTTTTGTTCTAACATCGTAGACTGTCAGCCATATTAAAAAATGCCTTTCAAGTGTGTGTGTTACCGACCTCTGAACATAGTTACAGGAAGAAGGGCACTTCTTTGGTCGGTAACACCCGCACTCCGTAAATGTTTGCGGCAGTTAACGACCACCCATGTATCTAAGGTTAGACAGCTTATACAGTCATCAGACAAAGTTAGAGAGGTGAGAAATTCAATTTGGCACATGTTTTGATAAATGAAATGGAAAAATACAAAGCGCTTTATCATAGAAATCCATTTCTTCAATGAACATAGCTCTTAACTCATCGGATAACACGGCCATTTTGTAAATAACATTCATGTGCCTCTTGCAATGAATGGTTAAACATTCTTGAAGAACGCCTGATTTTGGGTAGAAATGTAGACATAATACTTGGTAAAGATCTACTGTGTCGGATTTTTAAGTTATAATGAAATCTTATGAGATCATATGAAGGAAATGGTAATCAAAACAGTAAATGGTCGATAATTCCCGATGGTCGAAATAACCCGACGTTGCTCTAGATGCTTATTTCAGAATGTAGATCTAATGATTATTATTTTTGACCTATATTTTTCACTCTTTTCTTTAAGGCAAGTCAAAATCTGTGTTTGTATGGTAAAGTTCGTTGATTAGTAATAAATATCCGTATAACCAATTAGTGAATAAGGACGAAACAATCTGGGTACGAATGGACAGGTCTCCGTTTTAACAAGAAATCGTTTCAAAATACGACAACACACATGTTTTTACCTCTCCTTGAAATAAATGATACAAAGCCGGTAAATTTTGGTCGCTGGGTCTCTTCCTCTTCCTGTGAGAATCGGTATCTTGTTCATGATTTCTCTTTGACATGTTTTGGTCAGCTATCCAGTCTATTTCGATTAGGCCTAGGCCGACTTCGATTGGGACGATCGCTCGAGTCATCCGTGACGTCATACAACAGGAAGTTGTGTACTGCGCATGTCACCAAGCGAACGCCTATAGCTCGTGTAGTCTGGTTCCCGTACCTGAAATCTACTACGGATTTAAGTACGGTAATAGCTAATATCTGACGGTCACTCAGACGGCCTGGACAGGTGACGCTTTCCATACACCGAGCCGTTTCATTGGTCTATCGATTATATCGATTGACCAATGAAAGGGCAGAATGCAGTACCTGTTCCCAGTCGTAAATTCAGTTATTTACACGAATGGGTACCAGTCTATAGCTCGTGATGCACAAGCCAACAAAATGGCCGCGCCCATACGGTTTTACCAACAATTAATTGAGACTCATCGTTCGTTGATAAATGGCTACATTTCAATTAGAAAATAACACTATTTCCATGAATATTAACTTTCAGTCGCATTGACAAGGACATGTGAATATATTGAAATTAATTAAAGGTGTTTTGTGGTTTTTCAACCGGACTTCAATTCGTTTGCTTCTTTGGACGCCATCTTGGAATGAAAGGGACCACGGGTGAGAGCGTGGTCCGACCATGGCTTGGTTCAAAGGTCAAATGACGTCACTATAACCCGGGCTATCGGTGTTCGATTGGAACGATGGCTGAAATAGCTTGAGTGATCGTCCCAATCGAAGTCAGTCCTAGTGGTTTGAGGGAACCAATACATTTTCCCGCCATCTGTCAAAATTTTGTCCATGGAACGTCCGCACTATAAACAAGGCTGAAGGTGAGCTCTGATTGGTCAATAATAGAATACTTGAGAATTTATATTTATTTTTATAAAAATTGATATTCTGGCAAACAATTGCAGTAATTTATTTTCAGAATTTAAGACATTTTGGCAGTTCAAGAGCCATTTTTAAAAGTAGGTGAATATTGTGAAAAGGCCATTGAAAATGACTGCTCCGGGAGGGTCATGTCAAAAAGGGGCCAAAAAGTCAGTGATAAAAGGGTTCAACCCATATTAAAATTGATTGTTTTGGATGTATGAAGGATTGTTCTTGAATTTGAGGTATGACTCTACATTATTGCATACTCATGGGCTGAGCTACATGCCAAAACGTTATAATGGTCGTCTATGGGGAAACAATTAGTTCCCTCTAACCTAGTAGCAACCTCCATCGACGAGAAAATCAAGGGCGATAATTTAACAAATTTCCGGAAAAGTTGACCTTGAGGTTAGGTGGAAGTATTACATTTTCCCGGCATCTGTCAGATTTTGTCCACTGAACGTCCGCACTATAAACAAGGATCAAGGTGAGTTCTGATTGGTCAATAATGTAATAATATAGAATTATTTTTCTTTATTTATAAAATTTGATATTTTGGCAAACAATTGCAGTAATTTTTTTTAAGAATTTAGAACATTTTGGCACTTCAAGAGTTATTTTTAGACATGGGTGTATATTGAGGAAAGGCCAGTCCAAATGGTTGCCCGAAGAGGGTCATGTCAAAAAGGGGCCAAAAAGTCTGTGATAAAAGGGATCATGCCATATTAAATTTGCTTGTTTTGGATGTATGAAGGATTGTTCTTGAATTTGAGGTAAGCCATAACATTTTTGCGGACTCATGGGCTGAGCTATAAGCCAAAACGTTATAATGGTCGGCAATGGGAAACGTAATACTTCCATCTAACCTTGAGCACTTAGGGGCTGACTTCGATTGGGACGATCACTCAAGCTATTTCAGCCATCGTTCCAATCGAACACCGATAACCCGGGTTATAGTGACGTCATTTGACCTTTGAACCAAGCTATGGTCGGACCACGCTCTCACCCGTGGTCCCTTTCATTCCAAGATGGCGTCCAAAGAAGCAAACGAATTTTAAGTCCGGTTGAAAAACCACAAAACACCTTTAATTAATTTCAATATATTCACATGTCCTTGTCAATGCGACTGAAAGTTAATATTCATGGAAATAGTGTTATTTTCTAATTGAAATGTAGCCATTTATCAACGAACGATGAGTCTCATTTAATTGTTGGTAAAACCGTATGGGCGCGGCCATTTTGTTGGCTTGTGCATCACGAGCTACAGGCGTTCGCTTGGTGACATGCGCAGTAAACAACTTCCTGTTGTATGACGTCACGGATGACTCGAGCGATCGTCCCAATCGAAGTCGGCCAGGGTCATGTGGAATATGGGTTTTCCTGACGTCATATGTTATGGGAAACTAAAGTCTAAAGATAGAACTTGATGAACTCGGCTGCCTTTAGCGTGAACTGATTTTAGAATATAATAAATGCGAACCGGAAGAAAAATTGATTGACAATATTTTTTCGGAAAAAATACGAGTTCACGATTTAGATGGCCATGATAGTGTAGTTTAATCATTTATTTAAGCGAAAAATGTTATTTGAAACAAAAAAATTGCGCGGAACTAAAAGTTTTTCACTGTTTTTCTGAATTTGTATCGTCCGTAAAGCGAAACCGGAAGTGGTCCAAAATGACCTAGAAAACTTTTGACAGTTGGTTCTGAGGCTGAATTAAGCCGATATTTCACCTCAGATGTGCCTATGAAAGGTCAATTTGATGAATTATAAGTTTTGGAATATGTTTAGGATACCTTTCTGCTAGATATACAAATTAAATTAAAAAAAAATAGGTTTTATGGATTCGTCCCCAAAACCTTTTGTAACCAGGAATGGAATGATCTTCACATCTTGTATCCCTGCTACACAAATTCAAATTCTTTATTCAAGAAAACTCGATGAGAGCATAAAACAAAACAATATCAATGCATAACATACATAAATATTGCGCAAGGACTGAAGTTGAGAATATTTTAACTATTACGTTGGAAAAACGTATCAATTTATCAAGGGAGACAACCTTGATCAAAAAATATTAGAAGAGTACTGCAATAGTAATTCCCCTTATTTTAACATATACATAGTTAACCCATTACCAACAACAAATTTTGGACTGTTCCAAATTCAGAGATGTTGCAGACCACACTTTCAAAATAAGAAAATTTGAAAATATTTGGTCTCTTTCTTGGTAGAGAACTTTGAGGGAAATGAAGAAATTGCTTGTCACGAGCAATTTCTTCATCCACAATGTCTTCCAAAAGTCATTATCTTTTTCAGCAGTCAAAAAGAGAGTCAAAATGTGGTAATGGGTTAATGGGCAGCAATTACCCCACAACTACAACTTGAAACATTGCAGCGATGGAACCATGTCTGCTTATCAATGACAAATATACTTCAGCAAATCCAAACTCCGTGTTAACCCTCTCTCAAAGAGCAAAATTGTAGAATACTCCCATCCAAGAGCTACTGGAAACATCAGAATGATTATTAAAATGTATGCAATATAGAATTGAAAAAATTGAGACAAGAGGGGAAAAAATGCTGAATTCAGCACTTTCCTCCTCTTCTCAACATTTTCTCCAAATAATGGTTATCATCATCCCCTCTCCTGTCCCAATCTTTCCTCAAGCATTACCAATAATTCATGCAGTCCAATATTTTATCACTTGTAGGTTAGTCAAGAAAGGGTCAACACAAAGCCTGAGCGTGCTTATTGGCAGAAAATGTTATTCTTATGATCATGTATTAGTGTTGAATATACTGAGACTCAAATATCTAGCTATTTTTCTACAGACATTGGCATCTTCATTACTCATTAGCCAAATAAGTTTATTGTTATTGCTACATGTTGTATGCAAAAAATTTTTGTTTAAACAGTTGTCAATATATAACTGTCTTAAGTGCTTTTACTTTTCACAAGATAATAACACATGTATTTCATCTTCAATTTCTCCAGAAGAACATTTCTTACATTTTCTGTCACTAACTGGGGTCTTAGGTACTGTGTATCTTCCTAATTCAATCTGTAGCCTGTGATTGCTGGTTCTATATCTACTCATATTAACTCTATCATTAAAATTATGGATGTCCACAAGGTAGCTCTCAAATTCAAAAATATATTTAAAAGTTCTATACGTTCTAAGTTTCTCACTAGTTTGCAGTTGTTGGATCCAGTGATTTTCAAACTCTTTCCTGATGGATTTTAATACATTTTTTATCTTTGTTTTACTTAACGGTATATTAGTAAGTTCGTGCATCTTGATATCATTATACTCAGAAACTTTACAGTATTTCATGATAATAGTTTGAACTGAACTTAACCAACAATTTTGTTTATTCTGAGCCATAAGCTTGTTTTCTACAAGTGCATGCTTAAGGAGAGAATCACCAGTTCTGCCACTTTTAAGTCTATCCCAATATTTCAACATAGCGGAAACTACGTCAATATATAAGGGGTATCTATCTAGTTCACCATACAAGGCTAGCTTGCTTGTTTTTTTATTAACTGATAGAGAATACCTGCATAACCTTAAATTAAGCTTTTCAATGGGAAAATATTTATAAGCTTTTTCAAGTAAGTTTTCATCTGGTGTAGGTTTAAACATCCCTGTTATCTCAGATGCATACAAAAGTATGGGTTTGACAGTGTGATCAAATACATATATAAACTTATCAACATCACAGGGCATATTTTTAAATATATTTGTAAGTTTGAAGAAAGCTTTTTGACCTCTAGTGTAGAGGTCATTTAAAGCATCATTAAAACTACCGTTAATACTAAAAATAATACCAAGATACTTGTACTGTTTTACCGCTTCTATTTCATACTCACCAAAGTAAAATCTATTTGTAGGAAGTCTACTTCCTTTGTTGAATACCATAACTTTGGACTTTTGGGGGTTAATATCTAATCCCCATTTGTTACAATAGTCAAATACTTTATTCATACTATTTTGAAGGCCATTTTGAGTTTCTGACATTAACAGCAAATCGTCTGCGTACAATAGGCAATTAATAGATTTTGTACCAATAGTGACTGGTGTACAATTATGGTCAAATATCTTGGTAATATCATTAATAAACACATTAAACATGTTAGGACTAAGGTTGTCTCCCTGGAAAACTCCAATATTTGAAGGAAAGGCAGCGGTCATTTTGTCTTTATTTACTTTCACTCTCAGTTCGATATGTTTATACATCGACTGAATAATAGAAAGATACTTCCCGCCTATACCAATCTGGCTAAGTTTTACTATAAGAGCTGGATGGATCACCGAGTCAAATGCTTTTTTTAGGTCTATAAAACAGGTAAAAAGTTTTTTTGATTTATTTAAGTACTTATCTATAACAGTTTTTAATTTAAAGATATGGTCAGATGTTCTGCATCCTTCTTTAAACCCAATTTGTTCGTCTGCAATTGTATCATTCATTCTTAGAAATTTAACAAGTCTTTTATTCAATATTGAGTTGAAAACTTTGCTCATACAACTAGTTATAGTGATTCCCCTGTAATTTCCTGGATCATGTCTATCACCATGCTTAAAGATAGGAATAATTACACCTTTAGACCAGCTTTCTAGGTAAATGCCTGATGACAAAATATTATTGAATAATTTACATAGTGCTGGTAATAAAGCAAACTGGCCATATTTCAACATTTCGTTTATAATGCCATCACGGCCACTGCTTTTATTGTTCTTAAGCTTTGAGCAAGCTTCTCCTATCTCTTTACTAGTTATAGGATTGTCTAATATATCGACTCCTTTTGGTAATAATTTTGAATCTAAAATATTAGTAAAATCGTTATTGGTACCTTTTTTGTTACCTGTGACCTGATTTAACTCGGTGAAGTGATCCAGAAGTATTTTGTTATCAATTGGTAAATTTTCGTCATCCTGAGTATCACTTTTAAGTGAGTTAAGGATTCCCCAGAATGCCTTGGGATCCTTTGTGGATATAGTTCTCATTCTGTTAACTATATCTTTAAAATAGTTCCGTCGCCTTTCCTTCCTAACTCTATTATATTTCTTATTCAAACAAAAACACCTATGTCTGAGCTCCTTATCAAATGGGTTAAAGGCAAGCTGCTTACTTAGGTAATCTAATGAAGTCTTTAAACTATGAAGATCACTAGAAAACCAAGGTTTATCCTTTTTGGCTCTTGTTTTTCTTAGCACCCTTTTCCTTGTATTTAGCGACATTTCAGCAGCTTGCAAAATACAGCTGTTTACATCACAAACAGCTTTCTCAATACCTTTCTTATCTAAACTTACATCATGCTGTGTAAACTCAACCAGCTTTGATGTAACAGAGGGACTAGCAAGTGCATTTTGAAACTTTGAAATTGAGTCATCTTTCCAGATGTACTTTAATGGTAGTGGAAAAGTTTGGGTTGTATCAAGGACATTAGTTTCATTAAAATTCACAGATAATACACATGATAAAAGACAATGGTTAGAAATAGACCTTTGAAAGTCATGTACTTTAATGCATAAAAATCTGTTTAAAATACTTTCACTTGATATGATATAGTCAATTACACTACTACCCAGTGAGCAATGGGCTGTATATTTCCCTGAAAAATCCCCTAATGTTCTTCCATTTAGAATCCTAAGTTTACTTTGGATACATAATTCTACAAGGCTTTTCCCTCTGCTACATCTTACTTGGTCCTCACTTAATCTATTTATACATGTTATATCTTCAATATAATTTTCATCAGTAACAAATTTTGAACAATTATCATTTGGAATGTAATCAAACTCAACACCAACACGTGCATTAAAGTCACCTAACAAATTTATATCCCCTTTATCATAAATGTTGTTAATATCACTTACAAGGTTATCAAATTGGTCACCTTCTTTGATTGAATATGTAGAATTTTCTGGGGGAATGTGTAAAAAGCAAATATACAGGTCTCTATCAAGTGAGAAGAAGACCTTGTTAAGTTTAAACCAGATATAATTTGAGTTAGTTACTGGTAAAGGAGTAACTCCACTAGATATTGACTTTCGAACCAAAACACTTATACCTCCAAAAACCCTATTACTATTTCTATTTTGGGTTCTAAAATTATGATATATTTTGTAATTACTTAGAGGTGACTGAAATGATTCCTTGCAGTGGGTTTCAATTAACCCTATAATATCATATGTACTTATTTGTTTTAACAAACTAGAATTGTTGATTTTGTCATGATTTTTGGTTTTCAAACCATCGATATTCCATGCACACAAGTTCAATTGCCTCCTTTGTGCTTTTGCCATGGCTTCCTATATGGCCGTCTGTCTGCTCTAAAGTTAGTAATGCCTAGTGTTTTATCAACGCACTTCCGTAAGTTGGAGGCTAAAACCTTAGCACCATCGGTGCTAAGGTGGTAGCCGTCCGTATGAACGAACTTTGGTTTAACTTCACCTGATACTGATAGATTGTGATTGTCACAGATTATAAAATCGGTAGAATCTTCTCCTAACTCCTTCACGAGAGAGTTTCAGTGACTGGGAAAGGCCTGTGCCATGCGCCATAGTCACATTGAAATTCCAAATGTCACATTGTTTTAGCCTATGGTGGGCCCTTGTCACATTAAATTTTACTGTAGATAAGAATGGAGCAATTTTACCCTATAGTTGTCACATCAATTTTCAAAATGTCACATTGATTTTCTAAGAGGAAGCCACATTTTCCCATTGAAGAAATGTCTTTCCCAATCACTGGAGTTTACAGTATTAACTTTTAGATTGTGTTTACGCTCATCTTTTCGATTAGTAGCTAACGACACTATGATTTTGGAGTCGGGCTTCTGTTGTTTTGTGTGATTCACTAATTTCTCTAATTTTGTGACACATTCTGAGGATTTCGCATTCTTCAGTTCGTTGGTTAGTATATGAAAGGCGATTACATCTGGGTTGTATGTGTCATCTAGTTTGCTTACCACTTTCTCTGCATCATTTATATGATAAGCTGTTTGTTTTGTAGTATCGAATTGTGAGCTTAATCGCTCTGGTTGAATTTTCTCGATGTTCGAGGTACCGATCAATAACACCTGAGGTTTCCTTTTGTTTTCCTTTCGCTCCACTACATTCCATGAACCTTCATTTTCGCTTTTCTCAGTTATGCTGATTTGAGTTTTAAGCGCTTGAATTTCTTCTTTTGATTTTGTTAGTTCAAGTGTTATTTCTTCGTTTCGCAGTTTCAAACGGTTGTTTTCGTCGATGATACTCTGTAGTAAGGTGTCTTTTTTATCATTGTCTTTCTGAAGAAACGTTATGTTCCTGTCTTTTTCATCCAACAAGGTTTTGTTATTCTTCATGATGTTTTCGTTTTTATCTTTGAGGTGTTCTATCTCGAGCATTGATTCGTGATTCAATTTATTGATTTCGTCACTGAGTTGCTGATTTTCCAGACTTAGGTTTGTTTGGTCTGAGTGTGTTTTGTCACTTTTTTCCAGGTTTGACAGCTTACTCATTATTGTTTTCATATGATTGTCTGTGTTTGATTTAGTTGGGCATTTCATTTGGGTTATCACTTTGTCAATGTTTTCAAGTCTCTCCGTTATAATGGCCTTGTCAGCATTAGTGTTTTCTGCTAGGTTCACAACAGAGCTCTCGATTTTATCTAAAGACGATTTGAATTTCTGTAGTTCACTAGAAATCTGTGTTTTAATTGTTTCGACTAGAGAGTTTGATACCACCTGTCGATTGTTAGAGGACTCACATGTGGGAAGGTTTTCGACAGAGCTCATTAACTTTTCGTCGTGCACAGTACATGATATACAGTTGTACTTTCTTTGTTTATAGCGAATATATCTAGCCAGTTCATAGCGTGGCAGCTGTGTACAATCATAATGCAGCCAATTTTTACAAAGAGTACATTCAATCATCAAGTCAGTATTTGGATTTTCACATTCAGGACATTGGGAGGAAGTTTGAGGGGTGTCTTGTTGTTTGATATCGTTCTCTCGATAATCAGCACCTTTGGGCACCGTACTGTCTGCTTCATTGTTCATTGGACATTGTAATACTGATTGAGGGGTGGTTTGTTCAAGGTGTTCAACTGTTTCATTCTGGGTTTGTTCAATACATTTAGGAACAGTATTGTCTGTATCAATATCAAACGTGAGGGAACAGTCCTGAAATAGCTGATCTTCATCCAGGTCGGTCTCATCATAGTCTTCATCTTGTCTAGAGTGTTCTTTAGGATATTCATCGATACACATCCACTTTCCATTGTCGTATATAGTAATGGGCGTTAATGATGCGCTTTCCAGGATGAGAATGGCGTTTTCTAGCGTCTGACAGCCTTGGAAGACGGACCCTTTTTTGCCAATCACATGGGGCGAACAGTCTGCCCACTCCTTAAATATACCGAATTCGTGGCCATTCGTCAGTCCTTCGCCCTTTGATACAACATAGAAGTTAGGTTTGCGATTTTTGCTCATCTTTCCCAGGTTTGGCTTCGTTATTTTAACAGATTTGGCCTGTTTGGAGGTTTTGTTTACAAGCCCTCGAAATTTTCCGCCATTACACAAGCATCATAGCTTCTTTACTTTACCATAATTTTTGGTTGTAACAAAACACTTTTATTGATTTTCTGCATGTCCAATGATTATTTTACCACATTCTTACCTTGATTTCAACTGAAGACTTCACTGAAGTTGAAACATAGGTAGGCTATTTTATGATTTGATACAATGGAACATTGAGATTTCCAAACCCTTTACCACACAATCCCTACTATTAAGGATACAGTGATGCCATATAAAACATTGGGGGAAAAGGAGAAATTTTGGAAGTAAATGAAGTAGCATTCTTATATAGAGTTTTTTTTTCTTTTCTTCATAAATCAAATTAGATATATTAATTTACATATATTTGATTCTTGTAAATACTTAATTCTATTTGAAGTCTGATCTTAGGCTACACATTTTTTGTCAGATCCTTTTTCATGGCATAACATAATTTCAAATACTAACTGATAAACAATTATAGCAATCTGTTATCAGCACTTTACAAAATGAAATCTGGTTTGAATGATGGAATTTAATAGGATAAAAACAATGTAGGAAAAGAAGACAATATTGATAAATGTTATTTTTTATGGCTGTTGAAAATCTTAATTGTCTGACAAGGTTTTATAAAAAGCTTATACCACTTGAAATTAGTTGTTAAATGAAGATGCTTTTGACCAATTACAATGTACAAAACATAAATTATGGCCAAGACAATGATATTATACAAATATGCATACATGACATACAATATAAACACAAGCTATTTCAAGCTTAAAATACAGACAACTTAGTTTGAAATATTCAACACTAGACAGAAACAGTAATTGAAAGTGTTTTCTTCAAGACACAGCATCATAATTTAGAATATTGGATCTATTCCTTTTGTTGAAAGCTTGGTCAACTGCAGACACTCTTTTGGTATCTGTGATTACAAACTTTCCTCCCAGATCAGAGAAAGCAAAAAGTGTTTGCAAATTGCCAAAAGAAGATTTCCAGATTGATCATTCACACTTATTTCCATCTCCATGATTAAAACAACAAATTTTCTCTCTGTAACTTTCCATTCTTTCAAATTTGAAGTTGCTTGTTCCCTCCCAAATCAACAGAATCCCCAAGGCACGCTCTTTTAAATTCCGTCTGAAGACTGGTAGGCCTACTGCTTTCCTGAAATAGAAAGAAATAGGAGAGAGAACTTTAGGAGATAAATAAAAGATCATTTTCATATCTACACAGTTCATACATTTTCAAAAGAGCCCCTATTTGCACTAGCATTAACGTACATTTTACACATTGTAAAATGGGTGGGTGGGGTAATAATATTTTGTTGATTGAACATATACATCCTTTTTGGGCTCTCAAACCTTTAGATATTGGAGACAATGTCATTCTTATCACGCACAATGTATTTGAAGTCATCTAAATGAAACTCAAGTTCAAAAAACCTTTTTATTTTGTCTTTCTCTTTTATATTTCAAATTTAGCCCAAATTTTATGGTCAATCCGACTCATAAATCTTAAAAAAAAGTCACAATAAAGTCAGCAAACAGATGAATTTGGCAATTATTATTAATCTTTGATGATATGACCACCAAATGAACACTAAATTAACTGCATATTATGCAGCATATTCTGATTACAGGGTGAGGTCAAGTTTTCCTGAAAAAAATGTAATTTGTGTTTTCAGAAACGTGATTTTGGCATTTTGTCATAGTTTTTTTGACATAAAGAAAAATGTTAACCTAATTAAACTATATATTTTCTTAATTGTATTGATGAGATCTTCCAGAAAATGGATAGTTTTTACAGATTAAACTTTTTTCTGAAAATGAGTGGTGGTTGCTACGATTAGTATGGAATGCTTCTTCGAATTTCAACACGTCAGAAATTTTGTCGTCTGCAAACCGTCGCGTTAACTTTCAACTTCAATTAGGTTGCTCGTCCGCTGGGCAGACATCATAGGCGGGGGGCCAGAGTGGCCTACCATGCACCCCCCCCGACTTTTTGCCATGGGTGCCAAATTGTTCCTTAGGTCCTACTTGTTGAAAATCAAAGGTGTCCCCCAAGAAAAAAACTCATTCCCGCTATATGAAACAGCACCGTTTCCATGGCAACCCTTATGCGCTTTTGAGACAATGACTGTAGTTGAAAAAACATTCAATATGTTCTCTCTATTGCAAAAGAAAGTTCCTTTGAGGCTGATGACATTAAGCTGGTGAAGTAGATCTATAAGCTGAAGCTTATAAATCAAATCTACCTAAGAATTTGGAGACAAAATTTATTTTCTTCACAAAGCTACCTCTGGTTATGAAAAATAGATCTTTACTCATTAAAATTGTTTTTATTACCTTGCTGTTTAAAAAAGTTTGTGGGTGGTGAGGCTTGATAAAAGTAATCATATGTGCAAGTATGGGTAAAATCAGAGCATTTAAAGTATGCAATATCCCCATTGTCCCAGAGTACCCTGTGTCCCAGAGTACCCCGGTCTCCCCTACTGACAAAATAATCTCGATTCTGGTAAGATTTTTTGCAATAACTTCCTTATTCGTGTGTCCCAATCTTCAAAAGGTTTGTTGCATGTACCCCGCCTTACCGAGCTCTTTCATCGGATGTATGACATAGATCTAGATCTATTAGATAACTCATGGTAGGCCTACTATTTCCAAAATATTGTCCCAACCGACCAGAAAGCGAAATGGTAACGAATACGGCCAAATTAACCACGCTTCAGGTAAGAATTTGTGCAAAAACTTTCTTATTTCTGCGTCAATTTTCATGCGGTTTGTTTCATGTACTCCGTCTTACTGAGCCACACAGTGGCTCTTTTTTACTCCCAACAAAATAAAGGCTTTGGAAAACATTGTTGAAAATGAAGAAATTGCTACAAGTGACATGCAATAATTTTGATTTTCAACATTTTTCCTACAAAGAAAGGCAAAAAAGTAAAGGTTAAGTTTAATTCACTTGTATTGTCGTCTGCAAGACATTTCAAGTTGGAACAATCCAAATTTGTGTTTTCTGAGCTATAGCATTTTTTACAAATGGTTTACCTTATGCTATGGTCCAAAATGAACGGTCTTGGTTGTAGGTATCTTCTGAAGAGCCTGAAAGATACAGGCAACGTGAGATTGCTACTACTGTTGGCCGACGTACTACCACATGTGACAGCGTTATCCCTCTTCTTCCAGCGCAGGACCATCCATCTGGGCATGGTTAAGTCGATGGTGGACAAGACACTTAGAATGATAGACGCTAGAATCCAGACTGACGGACCATGGCTCCAGAAAACAGACAAGCTCCTGACTGACAGCGGAATCTCAGCAGACCAGCCCTCAGATAACTTCAAGAGAGTGCGGACCACCTTTCTCCAGAACTTGAAGCAGAACATCGACTCGAGATTCCAAGACACAGACATAATCGACAGTATGGCCATCCTCGACCTTCAAGACCAAGACGACATTCCAGTGTTCTACGGAGACCTGGAGATACAGACCTTAGCCGCCTACTTCGGGTTAGACAAGGAAACATTGAGTATCCAGTGGCAAGGTTTCCTAGAGTTGGTCAAGATGTCACAAGCCCCAAGATCCCTGACGAACCTACTCCAGATGTTGTATGGTCAGAAGCATGCAGAGAAGGGTCTACTTGTTCAGTTTCCCCTTGTTGGACATGTCATCGCTGCAGCCAGTGTTTTGCCATTGAGTACTGCTGAAGTGGAGAGGGTGTTTTCCCAACTCAAGCTGATCAAGACAGACCACAGATGTTCCCAGAAGACCAAACGCACAGAACAGCTTCTGAACATCAAACTTAACTGCAGTGATGAACTCTTCGCAAACCTTACACCGACTGTCGTCAAAGCCTTTTTCCAGCAGAAGAACAGACGCATCGTAACACTCACCAAGAAGATGTGAAAATCAAGGCTACAGCCTACTTCATCAGTGTAACATTGTGCACCCTCTGTGAAAATTTGGTGTTTGTTTGAAGCGTTATTTTATCAGTGGTATCCTGTGCATATCTTCAGTGTAAATGCAAAACCTTGTATGTCGATTTTTGCACTTTTCAAAGTAAAACATTGTGTATCCAGTAAAGACCATTCTAGCGGGTTTTGAGATATTCTAACTAATCAGTATTAATGACACATTATTTGTGAACAATATGTCCAAATGTCAAGCAAAGTTAAACCTTTCAGTTTGGGAAAAGTTATTGCACTTTTATCCTTCCCTGTTAAAGCTTTCCTAAGATACAAGGTTTTGCATTTACAACGACGATATAGTGTTTCAGTAATTCTATATCTGTGTATCATTGGACACCCTCAAGGAAAATTTGGTTGAAGAGTTATTCTATCAGTGATATCCTGTGCATATAGTGTTTTTACTAAGATCATTTTTTAATCATTTGAAATGTTGTGTGAAAAGAAGACTACCTCCTTTCCCACAATAATTTCCCTGAGATGAACCTTGTTTTTTTGTCTTCATTTTTGTAGTCTTTTCCAAACAAAATCTAGTTTTGACATCCATATAAGAAAAATTTAGACAAAAGAAGAAAATGCTGATTAAAAGAATTTTCTTCTTTTGTCTCTATTTCTTATGCTTTTTCATACAGAAAAAGTTTTGGAAAAGACTAATATTGTAAATTATTGTAATATTTAGAAAAAAAAAAAGAAAAAAAAAAAGAAAATGAAAGAAAAAAAAAAAAAACAGAGGTCATGTAAAAGCACCAGTGAGTCATTATGAAAAAACCCAAACAAACACTGCAGATTAGGGAAAATACTGCTGACAAGAGTGGTCAGCATGTATGAATTGCTTAGTCTGCAAGCGTAGAACTTCCTGGGTATGACAGAAACTTGTATAAATAATTGCACTCTTGCTTTGACATGCTTCAAAAAGAAAAAAAAAGTAAAAAAAAAAAAAAAAAAAAAAAAAAAAAAAGAAAAGAAAAAAAAAGAAAAAAATAGAAAGAAAAAAAAGATAGAAAAAGACTGTCGCGGGGGATTATCTGCAGTATTTCTACTATACTTTCTACTGCCACCTGCCTGACGAGACCCATGGAGGGGTTGAAACAGTCTCCGTTTTTAAATACCAAAACCCTATTTCCAACCCACCAGAGCCAACCTTTGAGCCCTTAAAATTCAAAATTTTCTTGGGGGGATACCCCCTCCCACGCCCTCCCCCTTCGTCGCTTCGCGACTCAAAAGTGCCCTTTTAGGGCACTTAGCACCCTGCCCTTTTCAAAACCTAGCTGGAGCACTGGTATCCACATGTGAA
Organism: Fragum sueziense; assembly: GCA_963680895.1. NCBI lineage: Eukaryota > Metazoa > Mollusca > Bivalvia > Cardiida > Cardiidae > Fragum > Fragum sueziense. The sequence continues at coordinate 12,137,387 of OY804602.1, read as the reverse complement.
ATATCAAGGCTCTATCTCAAATAATGCACGAGATTTAACCCATTACCTCACAGTGACGCCTTTTGACTCCCAACAAGATAAAAGCCTTGGAAAACATTGTGGAAAATGAAGAAATTGCTTGTGACAAGCAATTTCTTCATTTTCCACAATGTTTTCTAACCCAAAATGAAGAGATTTTTTTAAATTTCATAAACTTGAAATTGTCGTCTGCAACATCTTTGAATTTGGAACAGTCCAAAATTTTGCCGTTTGAAGTTTGTGTTACAGATGCGACGCAGACATCCGACACTAGGTGTTGTTTACCCCCCCCCCCCCGCCCCCTCCCCCACCCCCACCACCCCCCACCCCCCGGTTCCACTGAGCCCGATTTCCAAAATATTCGTAGTGCCTCGGGAGAGCGCATTGTCACAGATTTACTACGAATTTGAGCCGACTTTTCCCGTCCATCCAAAGATGGGGTGTACAGACCATTTTGTTCCGTCACCGCAGTTGATCGCTGAGATTTTGGAGTATTCGTAGTGCATCACCGTTGTTCGGTGTTCATCGCTGGATTATATATAGCCAAATAGGCAAAATGTGTTGCAGAATAACCCGATATACTAACCCGAATAACTACGATTTAGTACGAGGTGCACCGATTTTACCACAATTTTTAAAATTGCGCATGTTAAAATTTTTGTCCCGATTTATTTTTTATCCCGATTTAGTGCCGATTTCATTTGAATCAGGATGAACTATGAGTCTCCCGAAGTAACCCGATTTCTGAATTTTCGAAATGGGGATCAAATCGGGGTCAGTGGGACCTGGGGGGTTATCAGGAATTTCTCTTTCCTCAATGTTTTCCATAGCTTGCTATTTAGATATATATCTATATAAAAATAAAAATTGACCAAGAGTTGTCCGCGGACAACATAACTCACCTATATGGGAGCTTGTCACAAAAACAGCTTTACGTCAAGGTCACTAGGTCATGGTCCTAAATAAAAGATTTTGGCAGGAGGTACCCATGTGTGAAATATCAAGGCTAGAATCAATAACATTGCATGGAGTATAGTCTAGGTTAAAGTTTTTTCAAAGTAGGTCAAACTCCAAGGTTAAGGTCACTAGGTCAAAGGTCATGGTCCCAAATGAAAGGTCTTGGCAGGAAGTATCCATGTGTGAAGTATCAAGGCTGTATCTCTTATAGTGCCTAAAATATATATCAGGTTAAATTTTTTGAAGACGCGACAGCACACAACGCCGACACTAGGGCTGTGACATTAGCTCCCGGAAGTCCTGGCTCGATAAAAAGTAACTAGACAGTCCTGGCAGCCTGGAAGCGCTCAACAGGCCTGATTGTTTGTCTTGTTGAATGCAATTTCAAATGTTCAGGCGGCGCAAACAAGCAAATGCATGACCAAGCTGAAAATTACAAGCAAGTAAGATCATATGGTCAGTAAGATTTCTGTGAAAGTTCTGAATTGATTAGTTAATACTAATGGTTGTAAAAGTGAAAATAAAGCCGAAAATGGCAATTTTGTCAATAACAAGGGCACATAACTCATATAAAATTCAGATCAAGCTGAAAATTACACAAAGGCAAGATCTTATAGTCACCAACATGCTGTATAAGTTTTGTCTTGATTGGTCAATATTTGTAGTTGCTAGAGTGAAAACAAAGTCAAAATAGAGTCGAAAATGGCAATTTTGTCAATTTCACGGGCACATAACTCATGATGTAAAACTCAGATCAAGCTGAAAATTATACCAAGGCAAGATATAATGGTCAGCAACATTCTGTCTAAGTTTTGTCTTGATTGGTCAATATTTGTAGTTGCTAGAGTGAAAGCAATCTTAAAATAGAGCCGAAAATGTGATTTTGTCAATACAAAGGGCACATAACTCATGATGTTAAGTTAACCCTTTTCCAAACAAGACCTGGTTTTCACGTCCCTAATAGAAAAGGATTGGGAAACATTGAGACAAAAGAAGAAATTGCTGATAATCAGCAATTTCTTCTTTTGGCTCAATATTTTCTATGCCATATATTACATATATCCTATCTTTAATAGCATCTATTTGGTCGTCAGCAGCAGTTTTGAAGTTGGAAAACCCTAAAAGTTTGCCATGTGGGAAAGGGTTAAGATTAAGCTGAAAATTATACCAAAGCAAGATCTTATAGTAACCAACATTCTGTACAAGTAATGTCTAGATTGGTAAATATTTATAGTTGCTAGAGTGAAAACAAAGTAAAAAAAGAGCAGAAAATGGCAATTTTGTCAATTTCAAGGGCACATAACTCATGATGTGAAATTCAGATCACGCTGAAAATTATACCAAGGCAAGATCTTATAGTCACAAACATTCTGTTCTAGTTTTGTCTAGATTTGTTAATATTTGTGGATTTTAGAGTGAAATTAAAGTCAAAACCAGCTATTTTTGACATTCAAGGGCAGATAACTCAGGTAATTCTGATTCAATCCAAATTCTTTGAAGGAATCTGAGAGAGGGTCACCCAAGGATCATTCTTGTAAAGTTTGATCGAAATCCGTCTGGTAGTTTCTGAGAAGAAGATTTTTAAAGAAAAGGTTTACGGACGGACGCACGCACGGACGCACGCATAACGGACACCCCGACATGACAATAGCCCGCTGGCCTGTCGGCAAGTGGAGCTAAAAACAGCAACAGGTTTTAACAAAATATATACCTTTTAATTAAAACTATGTTCCAGTCTTGTATTAATTCAATTAATGTACAAATATACACATATTTCATGGCGAGATATCACATGACACAACAACAATTGTAGAAAATCTTCAATGATTCAATACATGACCAATTTGAATTTTGTTTGATACAAAGAAGGTGTAAAATGTCACAGATATTCTGGATGTGGCCGATCTTTTAAACAGCATAGTTAAAAAGTTATTGACAAGTAAAAAATTTTGGTGGTCTGTTACATTATTAGCTCCACTGGCCTTTCAGGCCAGCGGGCTATTGTCATGGCGATGTGTCCGTCGTGCGTCAGTGCGTGCGTCCGTGCGTGTGTGCGTCCGTAAACTTTTTCTTTAAAAATCTTCTTCTCAGAAACTACTGGGTGGATTTCAACCAAACTTCAAAGGAATGATCCTTGGGTGACCCTCTCTCAGATTCCTTCAAAGAATTTGGATTGAACCAGAATAACCTGAGTTATCTGCCCTTGAATGGCAAAAATAGCTGGTTTTGACTTTATTTTTACTCTAAAATCTACAAATATTTACCAATTAAGACAAAACTTGAACAGAATATATATAAGCATAATATCCTACCAGGGTGTAATTTTCAGTTTGATTGGAATTTTACATCATGATTTATGTGCCCTTGAATTAGACAAAATTGCCATTTTCGACTTTCTTTTCACTCTAACAACCATAAATAATAACCAATCAAGATGATATTTGGACAGAATGTTGTTGACAACAAGATCTTGCTTATGTGTTATTTTCAGCATGATCACATTGTTACAATATGAGTTATGTGCCCTTGAAATTGACAAATTTTCAGTTTTCGACACTTTTTTCACTCTTTCAGCCATGAATATTGACTAATATTGACAAAATTTCAACAGAATGATGGTGACTATAAGATCTTGTATTTTTGGCTTGATTATAAACTCACATACTGAATCATGTGTCCTTGAATTTGGCAAAATCACAGTTTTCAATTTTATTATCGCTCTAACATCCCCAAAATATTAGTCAATCATTTACTTCCTTTTTGCTTTGACCACATGATTGCTACTTTTTACTTTGTTTTTGCTGTAAGAACCACAAGTATTGAAAAAATCTAGTCAAAATTTAAATTAAATATTAAAAAAATTTCAGGCCTGTGGAGCGACTCAAGACCTTCAGGTCTTTCTAGTTTTTTATAAAATGCTGTGTAATAAAAGATCCGCCACATCTTGAAAATCCCTGGTATTTTTGTCTTCTCTACATCAAAGCATAGTGTTGCCTTTCAACAACAAGAGCTGTCCGAAGACAGCGCGCTCGACTTTCTAAGTTGCTTAGTATAACGGGGGCATAACTCCAAATATAGTGGAGCCAGGGTTATGGGCCCTGGTAGTAAGGTAGAGGGTGTGATGGTGAATAAGTATTCCAAGTTTGGGTTGAATCCCTTTGATAGTATGGAAGTTATTGATGTTTGAAAAAACTTTAACCTTGGTTGCAACGCCAACGCCAACACCGACGCCCGGGTGACAGTATAAGCTCTCATTTTCTTCGAAAAGTCGAGCTAAAAACCTCGAAACTGCAGCTTAAAACAATCTGCAGTTACAAGATTTTTATTGAAAAGCAATGATATACATATACTGACGTCCAAAAGAAACGCCTCAGTCCTAATAAATGTCCGATTATTCAGTAAATCTGATTTGAAATTACAAATAATTAATTCCATCTGTAAATGTGATTATCTGTCGTTGAAAAATGATGATAAAGAAATTATCAAATTGTTAAAGTTTAGAAAAAAACGTCACATTTAAGCAGAGCGGTATCAGAAATTCCTTTTGAAAATCAGTAGCGCGTGGTTAAAACTTTACTTGCGACGACAAAAGATACCGCAAAACGTCTTATTTGGTGACCACAGATAGTGAATACTAAACCCGACGTCGATTTCAGTTCGTCTCAAACCTGAAACGCATATGACGTTAACGTTAGACAGCTTCTTGTATAACAGGCGTTACATGAGGTCTATCTGACTTTGAATGATTGGCAAATGTTTCTGTAACTCTTACTCGTCGACCAAGATGCCTAATTGTGCAATGCAAGAGGTCAAAACGCCAGGCGGCTTGTTCTTGATTTTCCCGTATTCGAAAATGGCTAATCTACGAGCTCTATTTTCCAAACAGTGTGTATATTTCAAACGTTACTTGCAGCAACAACAGTTGCCAGAAAATCACTTATTTGGCCACCACATCTACCAACTATTCAACAGAACATCGATCCCTACGTCACAAACCTGAAACGTACATGGCGTTAACGTGGATAATTATCTTGCTTTACAGGCATTACGTGAGGTCTAGTTGAGCGTGGCCCGTCAATAAACGTGCGCAGAATTCTAACACATCGATCAAGTCACCAAATCGAGAAACACAATATGTTTAACTGTCTTGCGACTTGTTTGTGCATTCGTGGCATTCAAAAATGGCTAAATTACGAGCTCCCTTTTTCAGAATTTCGTCTCGGAATCCTTCAATTCGGATGTTTCATAAGAAAATCTTTGAATTCGTGGTTGAATATCCAATAATACATGTTACTGTGTAAAATGTGACCAATTTCATCATGTGATGAACACACAATGAATAGAAACGCATATTTTTTCATTTGCCGTAATTGTTGGTCAAAATAATAACATACGGTATACATTTAACTAACATTGTAGTAGGAATAAGGAAAATAACGACAAATTTCATTGGAGCGTTCCTTTTGGACGTCAGTTTATCAGTAACATAAGACTAAAACTAAAGGAGACTTTCTGCAATTGTTGTTTTTGTGCTACATGATTCCCTGCAATTTTATCCATAGACAAAGCTACATAATGTTATCCTTTTCCAAACAACAAAAGTCTAGGCTGGTCCAAATTAACCCTTTCCCAAACAACCAAATTTTAGGGTGATCCACTTGAAAAACTGCCACAAATGACAAAATAGATGTAACTAAAGATAGGATTTGTGTAAAATATGGCACAGAAAATACTGAGACAAAAGCAGAAACTGCTGGTTATCAGCAGTTTCTTCTTTTGTTTCAATGTTTTCCCAAGGATATTCTATTAAAGACGACAAAACCAGGTCTTGTTTGGGAAAGGGTTAAGAGTAGTTGCAGATGAAGACTAATGTGAGTAAAATGTGAAATTATAAAAAACGTAAGTATTGAGGCAAACAGAAAATTGTCTAATGCTTTTTCTCAACTGTCTCTACTTGGCACAATACATCCAGAAATTGTCAAAGAAAAGGATAAACGCATTACCAGAGTGCAAAACTATAACCATGGACCATTTGACTATTCCATTTGCACAAACAAAATTTAAAACTAGTAAAAACTAACACCTTGCCCATTTTCAAAAAAACATAAAATCGTTATATTTATTTATTTGCAACAAGAGCTGTCCAAAGACAGCGCGCTCGACTTTCTAAGTGCTTAATATAAAGAGGGCATAACTCCAAATAAAGTGGTCCCAGGGTCATGGGCCCTGATAGTAAGGTAGAGGGTGTGATGGTGAATAAGTATTCCAAGTTTGGGTTGAATCCCTTCGATAGTCGGGAAGTTATTGATGTTTGAAAAAACTTTAACCTTTGTAGCAACGCCAACGCCCGGGTGACAGTATAAGCTCTCATTTTCTTCGAAAAGTCGAGCTAAAAATGCCTCGATTTGACCTGGTCTAAAAGTTTCCTCGGTGAAAGGGTTAATATGTGTAAAACTATAATATTTTGTTCTATCTCAGTATCTGAAATGCTTAGTTCATAATGTAATATATCTTAGTTTGCTGATGAATAATTAGAACAATCAAGCAGTATTGACCCATTACAAAACAGCAAAAATTTAGAAAAATCCAAAGATGTTCCAGACCGCAATTTCAAGTGTATGAAATTCCACTATTTTTGTGTCTTTTGGGATAGAAAACAAGTTTGGGAAAATAGAGAAATTGCTTGTCACAAGCAATGTCTTCATTTACCACAATGTTTTCCGAAGCCATTATCTTGTAGGGAGTTGAAAAGAGTCAGTGTGCGGTAAATTAATGGGCTTATCAAGATCTGAAAGGACATGAAATGCTGACTGGTCTTGATCTACTAGTATATAGTCTGCCAAAACAACCTTTTCAGAAATAGCCAGACAACAGTTAACCAATTCAAACATATTGACACTTTTTGATGCCTAATAATATGAAGGCATTGGAAAACATTGTGGTAAATGAAGAAATTGCTTGTGACAAGCATTTTTTTCATTTCCTATAGTACGTAAATATTGACCTCAACCCGACGAATATGCAATGAGTAATTGTGACACGGAATAATCAATACTCGCCAGCACTTCTCACTGTCGAGCAGAGTCGATAGTTTCCATTAGCATTTGGACTTTGTATTGTGCATGTGCTCCTCGTGTCAATATACGTCAGAGAGTTATTATTTCGCATCACAGTTACTCATTAAATATTCAACAGGTTCAGGTCAATATTTACGGAGTATACAATGTTTTAAACACAGAAAAACAAAAATTTGTTTAATTTCATTCACTTGGAATTGCCGTCTGCAACATCTTTGGATGAGTCTAAAATTTTGCCATCTGGCAATGGGTTAATGTGCACCACTGTGTTAACTATTTTCTTCTTTGCCATATTCTACATTTTGCACTGAAGTGAATACACCAAAAATTTTCTGATTTATTAAAAAGCATAATTAGAGCAAGAAGGCATTAGAAAATAAACCTATTACCAGACAAGGAAATTTTGGACTGTTCCAAATTCAAAGGTGTAGCAAACAACATTATCAAGCGCATGGAAAATGCATTTTTGGTGCTTTTGTGTAGAAAACAGGGTGGTAAATGAAGAAATTGCTTGTCACAAGCTAAGGGGCGTCACAGTTTGGGAGTGGATTAATATCATGAGCAAGTTAATTTTGATCTAAGATTCCTGCAAATGCAACTTTTGTATTTTTCATATAAAGCACAACATGGATTAACTCTTTCCAAAATGACAAACCTTTAGACAATTCCAATTTGGAAGCTGCTGCAGATGACAGAGTGAATGTTACAGATAAAATTTGCGTACAACTAACCAAAGAAAATCTTGAGGCAATAGGAGTAAATTCTTGTTATATTTCCAAACCATGTCTGGTTTTGATGTTCCTATGAGAAAAGGCTTGGTAAAACATTGAGGCAAAAGGAGAAAATGCTGATAAATTCTATGTAAATTGATGATCATTTTGTCATCTCCAACACCTTTTGCATTGGATTTGTCTATCATTTCCATTTGGTAAACCCAGTAAAAGAATGAGAGCAGACTACACACGACATGCAGGCTTATCTTATTCTATTCTGCATGCCAAAACAACATAACTCCTTCTCAAACGTTAACTTATGGACAGTTCCAACATAAAACCTGTAACAGAAGACAAAATGAATGTGAATGAATATGGAATATATGTAGAATAGAACACTGAAAATATAGAAGGAAAAGGAGAAAATGCTGATTAACGGCATTTTCTTCTTTTCCTTCAATGTTTTCTGACCCTCTCTCCATCAGGGACGTCAAAACCCAGTCTTGTTTGGGAAAGGGTTAATTTTGTTGAGAAATCGGACAAAAATTAATGACCATCAATATGTTCACTGTTTTCACCAAGACCAGTATGTACATCCTGTACTGAAGTGTTCAGTCCAGAATGTGACTGAAAAATGTCCCGATTTGTCGACGCTTCTGTCTGTATAAAATTCTTTTTCTTCCGCGAGTGTGGTCGTATGTGAGGTTTGTGTTTTGGTTTGTCCTCCGTATCGAACAGCGAGTTTGGATGTCTGGTGATGTGTTCGTCAGAGTCATAAACTTCAGAAAATGTGTCCAACCTGAAATAGATTCATTGGTTTTAAACCCTAACAAGGGTTCTGAAATCCATTGTCCAAGTTGCCCAGGTTGACCCAAAGATGTAACAGCCAAGAAGAATATGCCAACATTTTGCTCTCTATTGAACAACTGACAAACATGAACAAGTAGCCAATTTAAAGATTTCAGAACCCCTGCCTTATCTAAACCAGCCCTGCTTTTGACAATCTGACAGGATGTTAAATTTAAAATCCCTCAGGGACAATAAGAAAATGCAACATTTTCTTCTTTTCCTTAAAGGGCTTCTGTGCTATAAATTGAATTTTCCTGCTTCTAGTACCATTATTTGAATCTTTATGCCTTCTGCAAAAGGTTTATATATCACGGTGGATAATCATGTTACTCGGAATTCTAGTAAATCTTCAATATTTTTGTTAATATGAGACAAATTTGAACTCGATTTGAAGCAGAGACGTTGGACAGACGACACACATTAGATGGTATAGGTGGATTTTTTAAAAAATCTGCTGATAAAAAAGTTATTGAAGATCAACAAAAATTTTGACGATTTAAGCCAATGTTCAGCAAAATTCATGGATTAGCATGATAAAGAACAAGACAGAACTAGAACTGTCGCAAAGCAGACAAATACCCCCCACTAGCGCCTTGTCACTGAAAAAAGTGCTATAGGTCAAAAGGTTCTTTAGTTGGAGCATGGAAACAGATTTTAGACAAAGTCCAATTGTGACCTTGAATTTTGACCTTTGTGACCCAAAAACAATAGGGCACCTCCTTGGTTCATGGGCAACAACTGTGTAAAGTTTCATGATCCTAGGTCAACCGGTTCATGACTTAGAGCACGGAAACGGATTTTAAACAAAGTCCGATTGTGACCTTGACCTTTGACCTTCATGACCCAAAAACAATAGGGCACCTCCTTGGGTCATGGGCAACAACTGTGTAAAGTTTCATGACCCTAGGTCAACCGGTTCATGACTTAGAGCATGGAAACGGATTTTAAACAAAGTCCGATTGTGACCTTGACCTTTGACCTTGGTGACCCAAAAACGATAGGGCACCTCCTTGGGTCATGGGCAACAACTGTGTAAAGTTTCATGATCCTAGGTCAACCGGTTCATGACTTAGAGCACGGAAACGGATTTTAAACAAAGTCCGATAGTGACCTTGACCTTTGACCTTCGTGACCCAAAAACAATAGGGCACCTCCTTGGGTCATGGGCAACAACTATGTAAAGTTTCATGATCCTAGGTCAACCGGTTCATGACTTAGAGCACGGAAACGGATTTTAAACAAAGTCCGATTGTGACCTTGACCTTTGACCTTCGTGACCCAAAAACAATACGGCACCTCCTTGGGTCATGGGCAACAACTATGTAAAGTTTCATGATCCTAGGTCAACTGGTTCATGACTTAGAGCACGGAAACAGATTTTAAACAAAGTCCGATTGTGACCTTGACCTTTGACCTTGGTGACCCAAAAACGATAGGGCACCTCCTTGGGTCATGGGCAACAACTGTGTAAAGTTTCATGATCCTAGGTCAACCGGTTCATGACTTAGAGCACGGAAACGAAAAAGTCTACGGACGGACGGACGGACGGACGGATGGACGGACGGACGGACGGACGGACAGACAGACAGACATGGTGAAACCAATATACCCCCCTCTACTTCGTAGGTGGGGGGTATAATTATCTAGTAGGTCTATTCACATCAATTGGATGATAAACAAGATGTGTTTGTGAAAAATTTCGCCCATGAAATGGCTGGATATAAAATCAACACTTACCAGAAATAGTTGACAGCTACACAATAATACAAGATCATAAATACTGATAGTATCACAGTACCCACAATATACCCTGATCCGGGGGGCTCCTTCTCCTGTAAGAAAACAAACAACTCACTAAATGATCTGGGATCTGGAGAAGAGCTGAGGCGCGTTCTTTAGAGCGAGTTTTTTTAAGATTCCTTAAGGTCTTTTGGATACAGCGTTTTAAGACCGAGACTTTGACCGAGCTGTTCCGAATGCTCTATATTTATACCAATGACGTCATCATGACATCATTTGTATAAAGTAAGGAGCATTCGGAACACCGCGGTTTATGAATTATGGAGTGTTCGGAACAACTCTATCAAATCTCTTTTATATTGTTTGTACAGAGTTGACCGAGGGGTTCCACACGAAGTATAGGATTATGGCGCCTCCCATTGAGCGTATTAAAAATCTTGCTCTAAAGAACGCTTTATCCTAAAATCTCAAGATATCTTGAGAAATCTCGCTCTAAAGAACGCACCTCTGTTACTACAATGTGTCAAAAATGGATTCAGTAATAGAAGGTTATTTAACCCTTTCCTAAGCAAGACCTGGTTTTGACGTCCTTAATAGAAATGGCTTGGGAAGATATTGAGACAAAAGAAGAAACTGCTGATAACCAGCAGTTTCTCCTTTTGTCTCAATATTTTCTGAGCTATATTTTACCGAATCCTATCTTTAATAACAACCATTATGTCATTTGTGGCAGTTTTTGAAGTGGATCACCCTAAAATTTTACCGTTTGGGAAAGGGTTAAGGAGTTATTACAGAACAGCTTGGGTCTTGAGCAGGCATACATATGTGCCAGCATTTCTGGATCCATGTTGGTCTCATAAGGACCATTTTCCCAGATCATGGCCTATCATGACATATAATTATGCAAGAGCTGTTTTTAATAACAAAAGCAAAAGATGCAAATTGATGTGATGTACGAAAACGTAACAATGTAACTGGATTATGAAAGTTTACAAAGTTAAGTATTAACAAGCGTTTTAACCTTGTTGGTTAGTTTAACCCTTTCTTAAATAGCATCTGGTTTTGAAGTCCCTTATTTGAAACAAGAGCCGTCAGAGACGGATTGTACTCCCCGAATAAGGCATTATCACCTTTAAGCCCCCTTTTTCCACGACATATTTTTTATACGCAAATTTCAAATAACTTATGGTCAAGGGCATATGATTTGCTACTCAAATATGAAATTTCATCAAATTCTGACCATTAGACTAGGAGAAATTAGAGTAAAACTGAATTTTACCCTAAGTCCCCTTTTCCCGTGACGAGGCCTCAAATCCAAAAACCGGGCAAGACGCATTGGCACTATACCATGGGGCGTTCACATGGTAAGTTTCATTTGATTTGGCCCAAGGGTTATAGAGAAATTGCTCCAAACGGAGGGGCGGACAGGACAGACAAAGCTGCGACTATAATTATGCTCTCCCTTCAGGGAGCATTAAAACATTGAGAAAAGAGAAGAGAATGTTGATCACCTATGCTTTCTTCTTTGTCTCAAAAATGTTATGCTACATTATCACCGTGGATAATCACGTGATACAATATTTTCAGAAAGTCTTCAATAATTTTGTGAATACTGGACCGATTTGAATTCGATTTGAAGTAGAGAAGGTGGACAGACGTCACGCATCAGATGGACGTGATCAATTTTTGATAAATTAGCTGATAAAAAAGTTATTGAAGATAAACCAAAATTTTGGTTTATCTTCAATAACTTTTTATCAGTTGATTTTTCAAACACCAACCACGTCTAGGTTATTCCTGACATTTTTCCGACTTCTCTGCTTCAAACCGAATTCAAATAGAGGTTTGTCAAAGAATTATTTCCCTTGCGAAACTCTTCACAAAGAAAATTAAAAATGTACTACCGGTGTTCCTGTGGGGGCACTATTTACTTCTGGTAAATTATCGCTCTATTTTGTTTGTAGAATACGCGTTTAAAAACTAAGTTTATTTACACATTTAAGCATGATTATACATCGAATTGTGTGCGAGATGAATCACTTATACTCCAAGATGTCAAAATTGGTCAAAATTGAAAATAAATAGATGTAATTCATTATTTCTATCGGTTTCTTTTTTATCCCTATTGTCATATTTTCATAATGACCCCGTTCACTTGTCTGCGCATACATTTTGGTGGGATGAATAGTTGGTATATGTTGACTCCTATATCTTCCGTGGTATTTTAAAATCTTGTTATTACAGCTTAAATCAAACTGCAGTTACGAGGTTTTGCAATAACACCGGCGATTGGCATATTCCAACATAATAGTTCTAACCATTCAGTCAACGACATTTCGTTATTGAGAAGACAGAACATTGTAACAACGAATTATCAAATCAACTTTTACGATGTTTTAGCCATTAAAAGCGATTTTTTCAGAGAAATTTTACCCTTTCTCCAACGACTGAATTTAACCCTTTCCCAAACAAGACCTGGTTATGAAGTCCCTTATAAAAAAGGCTTTGAAAAACATTGAAACAAAAGAAGAAACTGCTGATTACAAGCAGTTTCTCCTTTTGTCTCAATATTTTCTTTGTCATATTTTACACAAATCATATCTTTAATAACATCCGTTTTGTCATTTTTGCCAGTTATGGAAGTGGATCAACCAAAAATTTAGACGTTTGGGAAAGGGTTAAGGCTGGCACAATTTTCAAAAAGAGTTACGGTCTATAAAAATGTTGAATTCTACAGTAAAACATGTCAATTCACATGTCTCAATATTTGCTGTCTTGGAAATAGTTAAACAAGTTTTTTTTAAAAGAATAAGTTACACTACAGGGGGGGGGGGGGGGGGGGGGGGGGGGGGGCATTTGATCCCCCCGAAACGACTCTGGATCCGCCACTATGAACAAACCCCACTTGGTATTATGCATAATATTTGCTAAGCCTGACTGTCCCTGACTCGTGAAAACATTGTGACAAAAGAATAAAACGATGATGGTAAGCATTTCCCCTTTGCTTCGGCGTTATAAACGATGGCTTGATCGATGACCGACTGGCCCCTGTTCTTACGAGCCTTCTTTTTTCTTTCTTTTTTTTCTCAAGATTTAATATTCGCATTTGCACGTTTCCTTGGAATATATCGGCGAGGAAAGGGTTTTGGAATGACAGGTTTTCTTGCTGCTGTTGAAAAGCCGATAACGTTGATTGTGATGTACTGATAAGGCGATATTAAAGTGCTGTACCGACGAGACTGTCAAACGCGTGATATACCAGTAGGCCTATCTGCAAAACCCTTTGCATTGACAATACTGATCCCATCAATATTGACAATCGAAATGTACTTTAACCTTTAATCAAGCTGTAAAAACGATAATTTTGGACACCAATCAAAGATATGTGACAAATCAGACGAAATTGTCATTGAATGAAATTAGAAGGAAAAAATAGAACAACCGAAATTAATAGCAATACGGTAATGAGACAGATCATGATCACATCGGTAGGCCTATCAGTATTTCAAAACCTAATAATGATCAATAATGCTAAACATCCCAGTCGGAGCGCAATTTAAGCATTAATTTTACTGATCAGGTTCCGTGTTTTTCGAATAAGAAGGGAAACGAATGTATTCATTTGGCCTTTATTTTGAATATTTAATAATGTCTTAATAAAAGTCAGTTTTTTTTACTCCAGAATAGAAATCAACTTAAGTTTCGATACAGTTTCGATGATATGATATATTAGGCCTATAGCCTAATTCTGAAATTTAAAGCTAACGGATGAATAATGGGATTTGGCTCGAGAAAATGCGAAGAGTGGGTATTGTAACATTTCGAAATCATGCGGAATTCAGCATTTTCCATACGATATTTGCACTTAAGTAATAATTCAATTTTGAACAGGACCCTTACGGTGAACTGATTTGTATATAAATATATTAACAGACCATTATACATTTTCTTTTCCAAAATGTTAATCCAATAAGGAGTCAATCTAGATTTCTTTTATGGAGTTTTCTCGTTATTTCCGTATCTCCAAATCTTCTCCGGCCTTTGAATGACGGACATAATAAAACTTAATACATGTAGTTATAAATGAATAATACTTACTTCGGAAGATATCTCGATCTCATTGGAGGGACTGGGGATTTGGGAGAGTGATAATTGTCGTCGATTTATCTTTGCAATTTTAGAAACTATGGTTGAACTTTTTCGGCGGCTTCTAGAGTCTTGGTATATTCCAACGATTTTTTGCTCGTTTTAGATTGTCTGGTGGGTTTCTTCGTCAAAATACTTGGTATATTTCTTTTTGGTACATAGTCAGGATTGTTTTTATCAGTTCTGTCTGGCTTTCCCAAAATAAAGTGGCATCCACAAACTTTCACGTTATTTGTAAGTGTTTTTAAACTCAAGTTCTGTCTACCCGACGCATGAATCCATCGCATTTTTAATGCCGATTTTTTTTTTGGAAAAGTGAAGAATCTACAATTATTTGACAGTTTATTCCATCTATGATCACACCCATACACGCAACAATGATCGTGTCCGCCCATTTTTTCGATTAAGCGAATCACAGTAGCAGATTAATCCGTCACGCTTATTATCTCATTACAGAATGATTATCGACTTGCCCCCTCGAGGGAAACCGATAGTTGAATTACGGCTTGTGCGCATGCGCGTTATTTGCTTGACAAACCCCTATTGGTCAAGTATTGACAAAGTTATTGAAGATTATCGGAAATTCTAAGTCAGGTGATTATACACCGTGATTATGGACCAATCCTATCTGTATTAATATTAACCCATTACCAGACAGCAAAACTTTGGACATTTTTATGGTTTTTTTTTTGGTAAAAAACATTGCAGGAAATGAAGAAATTGCTTGTCACAAGCAATTTCTTCATTTCCCACAATGTTTTCTCAAGCAATTATTTCATAGGACATCAAAAGGGGTCATTGTGTGTGAATAGATTAATACCATTGGCAACCTCATAGGGCTATCAAAGTCTAGATCACAAAACTAAGTACCAACCTCTATTGAAGGAGCATCATAAAATGTTTTACACTGTAGGTAAGAACATACACTCTGTGATAGCGTGGCTGAAAATAGATCAACAACATATAAACTTGTATAATCAAAACAAGAAAAATGCTATTCCATATTGCTTGGGCAAAAACATTTTTGTACTTAAGAATCATGATATAAATGGATACAATACAGTCAACTGTTATCATAACAACGAGTATTTGATTTATTATCTTGTTAGAGGACCACCAATATCATGTATCCTATGTATATTAACCCATTACCAAACGACAAAATTTTAGGATGGTCCAAATTGAAAGATCCAGCAGAAGACAATTTGAAGTGAATGGAAAAATAAATTTTCAGACCTTTTTGGGTGGAAAACATTGTGGAAAATGAAGATATTGCTTGTCACAAGCAATTTCTTCATTTTCCACATTGTTTTCCAAGGCCATTTAATTTTGAGGAGTCAAAAAGAGTCACTGTGTGGTAATGGGTTAAATCAATTACTTTCCATTTTGCTTCCTGGCAACTACACCAGTGCTCACCCTGAATGTTTGAGCTAATGAAAGCCCATGAACAACCTCCACTATCTGGGACTTGTAACCTCTTTGTCTTTCTTAACCCATTACCAGACGACAGTTCCAATTTGAAATGTGTTGCAGACGACAATTTCAAGTTGATGAAATTTTATAAATCTTTACACTTTGGTTTAGAAAACATTGTGGAAAATGAAGAAATTGCTTGTCACAAGCAATTTCTTCATTTTCCACAATGTTTTCCCAAGCCTTTGCATATGAGGGAGTCAAAAGGCGTCACTGTGCAGTAATGAGTTAAAGTGTAGATAGATGAGAGAAATATGCCTTTTATTTCAAAGTACCAGTATTAACTTCAAAACTGTTGTTACAACATGTTTTATAAATACTTTTTAACCCTTTCCCAAACGGCACAATGTTAGGGTGATCCACTTCAAAATCTGCCACAAATGACAAAAGGGGAGTTATTAAAGATATGATTTGTGTAAAATATGACATAGAAAATATTGAGACAAAAGGAGAAACTGCTGGTTATCAGCAGTTTCTTCTTTTGTTTCAATGTTTTCCCAAGCCTTTTCTATGTGGGACGTCAAAACCAGGTCTTGTTTGGGAAAGGGTTAACACATTTTATGCCAATTTATACAAGATGGTCAAAGGGAAAGATCAGATTGCAGGTATGTGCCGGCTGATCTTGCTCTATTCAGCCAGCCAAAGCCACTTGAATATTGGGGGATCAGCATTACAAGTGATAATGTTAGAGTTTTAGTTATGTTGTTGAGGCTATACACATGCAGAGGATTAACTATGAGAACATACCATGTAAGGATTTAGATGAATTCCAATTGAGATTTTCCTGTACACAACCTTTCATCAGCTCCTGTAATAGACATTGCAAAATAATAATTTTCAATTTTAACATTTCCAAAACATCAAAAATGTACATCATTCAAATAAGAAGCTGCTGCAGATGACAAATAAATGTTACTAAAGACAGAACTTATTAATGTTATAGCAAAGAATATATTGAGGAACAAGATGTGTTTGTGAAACACCAATGCCCCCGAAATGGCCATTTCTCTAAAATGTTAAGTTTTCGTGTAAAGGGTTGATAAGGGTTAACAGATGACCTTGAGGAAGGTCAAATTGCATGGAACAGATAATTCCATACCAAAGTTGAGCTTTGTATGTCAAATACTTTCTGAGAAAAGGCAAATGTTAAGTTTTCGGACAGACAGACAGACGGACAGACAGACGGACATGAGTAAAACAATATGCCCCCAATCTCTCGATACGGGGGCATAAAAAGGAGAAAATGCTGATTTTCTTCTTTTGGCTCAAAGTTTTCCCAAGCCAATTTTCTTGGTGACATCTAAACCAGGTCTTGTTTGGGAAAGGGTTGAAGAATTAAGCTGGGGTGGGGGGGGGGGGGGGGGGGGGTCAGACAGCAAACACACAGATCAGTATTATCTACTATTTGCTAGATTCTTAACCCTACAGAAATAGGATTTTATGATGAAATTGCATCTATTTCACATTTGCAACACTCTTCAAATTTGATTAGTCTGAAAAATTGTCATCATTAAAAAGGTTAATACCGTTATTGGGCCATAATACCAAATATGTTTCAAGCAAACCAGAATGGCATTTCATAGCTTGACACTTCCTTTTAATCTATACAAATAATCATAATGGGTGGTCAGCCAGTCGGAGGGTGGTGGTGGTTCTTAATGCCGAACCGATTCAGATTCCGAAATTTCCGGAGCCCTGATACAACATGTACATGTATAGCATTTACCGGATATACAAATTAATTTTTCATTATTGAATGCAATTTCTGAAAAATATCAATTTATCCCAAATGATTGTGTCTACCAAATAAATGCAATACACATCAAATAATACCAATGAATTTTGTGCTGAAAGAAGACTTAATTTACTGTTATGTAATGATAAACCGTCGTTGTTGTTATAAAATCTCACAACTATGGCTTGATTCAAGCTGTGGTTACGAGATTTTATAACAACACCTACAAATTACACTTGTTTGTTCAAAATTATGTCACCATTTACAGGATAAAATCGTTCCCTACTACCTCACAATCTGCTGTAAGATCTTTCATGTCTTCTTCCATACACAATGCTACGTCCCAGAATGTTGCGGTAGCCACGCCGGATAAAACATCACAACGAAATATCTCACAGTAATCTGCTAGGCATACAGAGTCATTTAACTGTAAATATACAGTATACAGTTTACAATTGTTATCAAGGCATTAGTTATCTAAACCTTTTCCAAAACAAGAAAGACATCCCTAGAACAAATGATTTGGAAAAATATTGAGGCAAAAGAAGAAAATGCTGATAATCACCTTTTTCCCTAAATACTTTCTGTGCTATTTTGAACCCATAAATGTATCATATCAACATCAATTTTTCCACCTGTAACAGGTTTCGAATAGACCAGTCCAAATTTTTGTTGTTTGGAAAAGGGTTAAATTGTTGCTTAAAAAATGACATATATAGTACATATAAAGTATTTCCCTATTGAGACCAGTACAGCCATTGATAGGAAATGAAAAAGACGGGAAGGTCAAAAGATAAACTGACATGAGTAAGAAGACCTAAATAAAAACTTCATGCCAACTCACTGGACAGAAACAATGTAACTGGTTGACAAATTCAAATGATAATTCTTGAGTACATTTTCACCAATTTACATATTCAACTATCACACATGGTTCATTGAATGGCGTTTAACTCCTCTTTAAACTGCTATAGTCATATCATGGCGGCTGATACTCATAACTATGGATTCCTATCTAACTTTTTGTAGTTTGGAAAAGGGTTAATCCATTAATACTGAATTCACTGCACAGTGAAGCCTTTCGACTCCCTCACAGGAAAGGGCTCGGGAAAACATTGTGAAAATTGAAGAAATTGCTTGTGACAAGCAATTTCTTCAATTTCCACAATGTTTTCTAATCCAAAATGGAAAGATTTTTAAAATTTCATCAACTTAAAAAATTGTTGTCTGAAACACCTTTCAAATTATGAGTCCAAAATTTTGCCGTCTGGAAAGGGTTAAAAGATTTACACGTCAACTTACACTATAAATTGTGTTTTTATGTCTGTTGGATAGATGCATATCAAGGTAGATCTCTCCGATAAACGATTTCCCGCAGTAACCACATGACCATTGTGTCGACGCCTCTCTCTCTTTGTGATCTTCGTGAGCGAGATATTTATCACGATCTTTGAAGAACGGACATTTGTATGGAACTTTGGTCCCTATTGCTTTATAATGTTGAAGTAATTCCTATAATAGAGAGTGAAATAGCATTTGTGTGCATAAACATGTGAACAAGAAAAGATGTGTTGATAGAGATGTCATTTGTGTACAATAATAGCATGGAAAATATTAAGGCAAAAGGAGAAAATGCTGATTATAAGCATTTCTCCTTTTGCTGCAATGTTTTCCCCAAGCCTTTTCTATCAGGACGACAAAACCAAGTCCTATTTGTGAAAAGGCTAAAGGATTATTCACCCTCAGTGTAGTCATCAACATACATTTTTCCTGTTTGACATACATTTTTTGTATACTGCAATGCCTTTCAAATTGGAACAGTCTGATTTTTATCCATTTGGGAAAAATTTGGGAAAGGGGTCAGGATTATTTATCAATTGAATGTTGACACAGTCATGAACTTACATTATTAATTACGTTTCTCACAATCCTTGATTTGTCTCGTTCACATTCTTCTCCGTGAACTCCAGAAGTAGAAATAAATGTTACCTGAAAATGTAAGAACAGAGTTAGTAACAGAAACAGGGGGGAGGGGGGGGGGGGGGGGGGGGGGGGGGGGGTAGTAATGGTGTTGTGAATAGAAATTCCAAACCATGTGTTGTGAGTTGTCAATTTAGACAATTCCAGTGAGTAGCCCTAACATAGGGTACAGTTTGACAATAAACTGTACTTATTTGACAATAAAGGAAATACAATTACTAACAATTACTGTGACGATGTACATGTATTGGATTTTAAAGAGACACCACCCTCCCTTATCTGTAGCTCTGAAATAGCGGGACAAGAGATTAGAAGGATAAATTTACACATGACCGCAATATTCAATAATATAATTATTAATGGATAATTAAACCTTGGAAAACATTTCTCATCTGATATGTAAGTTATGTTTTAAAGCTCTTACTCTACACATGTAGACCCAAACTGTGCAGAAAACGCATGAGATATCACATATAATTTTCACGCTCCATTATGTAAGACCTAATTCATGAATAATTGACTTTAAGTTATATATTTGGCACCACAATTTGATGGTCATGAAGCCATGTCTCAAACAAGATGAGGTCAATCCATGTGTGAATTAGGCGAAACCTGGTGGTCCTAGGGACTGATGAAGTGGTTGACTACCTAGCTGCGATATCGTAGCCACAAACTTGATGATGGGTATTGGATTGTGGCTACGAGTCCACCCTATTCCTTCTTGTGGAGCAAGACAAAAGAGTGGAAAACACATTTTCTTGCATAAATTTTTTAATACTAACATATCTAATCAGATGTGTATCCCATAAAAAGATATTCCATGGCACAAATTCAGTTAAAAAGTACATGTATCAACAAGAATTGTTATAAATTATTTCTTCCAACGGAAAATTCAAGTCTCAGTGGTATAAAAAGGGTGGGTACTCCGCTTCAAAATTGAATTGAACTTTATTTGAAAGTGATATCAACATAAAACTATGCTGAATTGACAGAAAAATAGCTAACCTGTTGTCAGGTAACATTCTTACTACATTCCAGAGCTTTATTTTGAAGTTTGACTGCTAAACTTGCTGGAATGAATCATTCCAGCACCTGCTCCATTGCAATGAATAGGAAGGAATTGTAACCGAAACCCAGATCAAAATTCAAAAAGGTTTCGGTTACATTATTGCAACTAGTTGACTACCCAGTGATTATGACGGGAGTGTATGACATTTGGGTAGTCACTGCCAAGTGTCTGACTAACTCAGTGGTTGGCAGGTTGATGGAATTTCCTATCAGACAATATTGCTAAATTAGGCATTTTTGTCCCGATCAGGCAATAGTGAAATTGAAAATAGCAAAAGGTCAAATTGCAGTGAAATGTTTCGGTGCTCAGTAACCAATGTTTTGGGGCATATAATTAGACCTTCCGTCACACATTCCTAAAGAAATTCCCCATCAAAATAGCCTATTTTCATGCGTCCAGAATAATTTCGGTTACATATAAATTAATAGAAAATTCAATAAAAGCAAACAAACTTGTACATTTCCAAGTATCTATCTGTATCTGTATTTGTACGTCGCAGTTCCCACTTCTGGTTTTAACGCGACGGGGGGAGTGCGCGATTAGATTTTATGGATCAAAGTGTCAAGGGCTGATTTGAATGCCCCCACTGATTTAGCGCTAACTGCTTCTTCTGGTAATTTATTCCACTCTATTATTGTTTTCGCAAAGAAGGATTGTTTGTATTGGACAGTCTTAGCATGAGTTGTTTCGAAGCACTTTGAATTGTTTTTGACTTGATTTCTGACTAAGTTTACTGATTTGCAGTCTTCAAATTCTCTGGCTCTCACTGTTCTCCTCGGTCTGGATCGTTTTAGAAATTGATCTGCTGGCAGCCCTGGGACCAACCCCTCAACCACCTTATATAGCATCATCAGCCTCAGGCTTTTCCTCCTTGTTGTGAGTGGTTGTAATTCCAGATTTTTCCGGGTGTCTTGGATGAATCCATCTCGCTGAGTTCTATAATCCTGTTTGATGAATCTGGCAGCTTTTCTTTGGACTCTTTCTAGTCTGTCAATATCTTTTTGTAGATACGGGTACCATATGACTGAATGATCCATGGTCGATTAGAGATCTTACCATGGAGATGTAGGCTGTTTTTCTGCAATTTTCGTTACAGTGTCTTAGATTCCTCCTCAAGAAGCCAAGGGTGGAGTTTGCTTTTTTTACAGCTTTGTTGATGTGGGTTGTCCATTTCAGGTCAGATGATATTTGGAGGCCTAAGTATGGATTGTGGTTTACTTCTTCGAGTATGTGGTTGTCAAGGGTGTAGAATTTTGAAATTTGTTTTCTTATGCTCATTATGTAACATTTTTTTTAGTTGAACCTCATTCCCCAATTTTTAGCCCAAATTTCCAAATTTTTAAGGTCTTTTTGTAGTTCGAGTTGATCTTTGAAGGAGTTTATTGTGCGATAAAGGAGGCAGTCCTTTATTAGAGTAAACTTTTTAACACCAAAACATTTCACCGCAATTTGACTTTTACTATTTTTCAATATCGCTACCTGTCGGGCAAGATTGCACCATTGTGCAATATTGCTGATCAGAAAATCTAAACAACCTGGCTAGAGCGCTAGACTAGTGACTAGTGAGTGATCCCGGGGCTGTGGGTTAGATAGTCCTGTCAGGTTACTGTTATTCTGTGTAGCAAATCTTAAATTCTTCTAAGTCCCTATTCATGGTAAAGTGAGGCATAAACAATGAAAAATAACTACATTATGTTTATAACCACCTTAAAATTACTAAAATACTGATGTGTCAATCAAATTATGACTGTGAAACGTGTTTTTACTACAATTGGCAAGCCTGTCGGCCATCTTGCTTTTGTATAGGGTTGTTGGAAATTTGGTTGAATTTTTCATAAAACAAGGTAATGTTTTATTTCAAAATTATACTGAAGTGAAAAACAATTGATTTATCTTTCAATTCATACCATTTTTAGACCGAAATTTTGATTTCAAATGTAGTAGTGAGGGCTAAACCTCCGAAGTTTTCCGCACGGCGGAAGTGCTATAGACAAAATGGCGGAAATGATAAGACCTGGCATCACTTCAAAGATAAAATATGCCAGGGCTTATAGATAGGACTATGGGTTAGAGTGAAATCGAGGATTTCAGGTAATTTCAGTAAAATACAATTTCGGTAAAATGAATTTATATAGTAATAAAATGGATACTTCGGTAAAAAGGTAATTATAGTGTAATTATCACCTTGCCGGCGGGGTTTATCGATTATTTCAGATGGTTGATAAAGTATTTTCATTTTTTATCTATTGAATTATATTCATATTTTTTTAAAAAAAAGTAGATCTATGCTTACTTCCAGAGTTGTGATCCAAGTTCATTCTATTGAGGTACGAACAGATCTGTCAGAATCTGACATATATACGCTATATTTTAGACGTCGATCATAATTCCTTATTTTTTACCATTTTAATTCTGTATCGTGAATAGATCTACCTTTTTTTCTTTTAACTTTCAGCT
The DNA here is from genome assembly GCA_963680895.1 of Fragum sueziense. NCBI lineage: Eukaryota > Metazoa > Mollusca > Bivalvia > Cardiida > Cardiidae > Fragum > Fragum sueziense. The sequence continues at coordinate 12,114,173 of OY804602.1, read as the reverse complement.
GATTGGAAGTCGATCAGAGAAGTTTCCCCCGCCGCTGTCATAAAGGACTTTGCATTCCACCAGACACAGCGTATCTACAGAAAGATCCAGACAGAAGGTTTAACAGCAGCGTACAACGAGCGGGGACACATTCCTATTCCTCAGCAAACTCATGTCTCTACCCTACCTCCCGACAGAACAGATCTAGCCAGCCTTCAACCAACTCAAGACAGTCCCCGAGCGGGTAGGCGGACTAGTTCTGAACGTCGTAATCCGGGGTTTCTATGATGAAATTCGTTCCTTGATATGTTGATGTCGCTCATAATTACAATGAGCGAAATCAACATATCAAAGAGCGAATTTCATCAGAGAAAACTCGGATTATGAACGTCGTAGGTTACATGGATAACAGAGTTTCCACTCAAAAAAAATTTTGGGAGTGCATGCACTCCCTGGAGTAAAAAGTTGGGAGTGCAACATGAAAACTGGGGGTGCACTAAAATACAGGCTAGTTTCCATTGTGCGGCGATGATTCAGTTAAGTAATGGCGAGTGACAGGTGTTAGAATTTCAGAGAGTTGACATAAACAAAAATAGCATTCCTCAAACCATTTTACCTTTTTCAACTTGTATCTAAACTCATTCAGTGAACATCATTAACGTTGTTATTCCCATCCATTTTTCAATTGCAATTATGCTTGCAGTTTGGAAAAAAAGATCTATCTGTTGACATTTTTGTTTCAATTATTTCTACATCAAGCAGACAGCATGTTTGTGACACAATATCAAGTACTTTTGAGATATGCTTGTTGATTGGTTTATTGAAGCCTATCAGCGAGTCATTGACTAAGCAGCCAGTCTAAAATACTTCCAGTCTATTTTTTTTTATTTTTGGACTGACTCATTTGACGCATCACTTTATCCATTTTTGGATAAAAATCACTACGCAGTGCGCATAACTCTGAAATCCTGTCGCGAAAAAGTAGCAAGCAGAAAATCGGTGTTGAACTTGTGTCTGTAAATATCCTCAAATAACCTACCTCAGACATTCTTAGCTGTTAATCGACATCTTAAATACAAACGTACGCTATCACAGATTTCAAAATGGACGCATCAACAAAATGAGTCATCACGTGTCAACTTGAAAATAGTTCGATGTAAATTTCACCCAGAATGCCCGAATTAGATAGATGATAATCGACAGCTGGCGACATCTATTGGAAGATATTGATCAGCGAGTGTCTTTGTAGACTGGTACCCCGTCTTCTCTATGTATGAATATGATCATATGATCGATAGATCTAGGGACAGGGAACCAGTCTAGTGTCTTTGAAAACAGGGTGCTCATGATAATTACTCATCATGAAAATTACGTTCTGAATGTAAACAATAAAATTATACGTTAAATTATCATATTCCAAGGGGTAATTACATCCTTACTTAACCAGTTTTAACCAACAAAATATATTTTCATTGACTTAGAATTTTTTTCCTGTAAAACAGAGAAACTTTTCATGAAAAATATGTTTTAAAGCTGTTTCCACTCAATGAATTCAGTGCGTGCATGCACCCTTTACACAGAATTTGCGTGCGTGATTTTTCTTTTCTGTACGTGAATTACGCACATATGTGCGTGAATGGGACCTCTGAGAAGATGAGTGGGACCGTCAACATCACCAGCCTGGCCCCACTTACTACATACAACATCAGTGGCGGATCCAGAGGCGGTTTGGGGGTTCAAACGAACCCCCCTTTGTAGCCAAGTTATTTCATTTTTATGCAGAAACTCAGTCATAATCGTGTAATAGGCCTACTAGGAAAACAAACCCCCTATTTGTATATTCGAACCACGCTCACAGAAATCCTGGAGACGCCGCTGAACATGCCAGAAGGCCAATGACATTTGTGAAGTTTTATTACATCACATTTCCTTGTAAAGCAGTGACAATCGTGAATTAATACATAGAAAAATATAGCAATAACATGACAAGATTTTATCTCTTACTAAAAAGAAATATGCCCTAAGTTGAATTTTCTATCCAATCGATTTTAAATTTCAATCACATAATCTGCAACAAGTTTTGTCGTAACAATTTTAAATTTCGTCGGTGGTAAAGAATTTTTTTTTTCAATTGGACCTCATCAAAATCTGAAAATAAAAAGAAGAAATAGATCTAGACATATTTCATTTCATTACATTTCCTTTATTCCAACTGTATATTTTGTTACATATGATCGATCGATAAATAAACATGTTAAAATAGATCTATATAGATCTAGTTCTATTATGTTATTTTCATTAGGCCTACTTCACTTATTAAATGAATATCTATAGGTTCAATTTTTTATTTGTCCATCATTTACTCAAATAAATCACTTAATTGCATGTTTGATACTAGCTGCGATATCGTAGCCACAAACTTGATGATGGGTATTGGTTTGTGGCTACGAGTCCACCCTATTCCTTCTTATGGAGCAAGACAAAAGAGTGGAAAACACATTTTCTTGCATAAATTTTCCAATATTAACATATCTAATCAGATGTGTATCCCATAAAAAGACATTCCATGGCACAAATTCAGTTAAAAAGTATCAACAAAAATTGTTATCAATTATTTCTTCCAACAGAAAATTCAAGTCTCAGTAGAATAAAATGGGTGGGTACTCGGCTTCAAAATTGAATTGAACTTTATTTGAAAGAGATTTCAACGTAAAACTATGCTTGATTGACTGAAAAATAGTTAATCTGTTGTCAGGTAACATTCTTACAACATTCCATAGCTTTATTTTGAAGTTTGACTATGCTAAACTTGCTGGAATGAATCATTCCAGCACCTGCTCCATTGCAACGAATAGGAAGGAATTGTAACCGAAACCCAGATCAAAATTCAAAAAGGTTTCGGTTACATTTAGAGTTGTGACGATACCATCGATGCATCGATGAATCATGATTTTTGGCTCACGATAAAGTATCGCGATACCACCCTGAGGTATCGATACACGACCATACTTTCTATCCGAACTTACGGCATCCGAAATTCTATTTGATTGACACCTTACCGATTGAGGGATGATGAAACGAGGTTAAGAAGGCGTGGTTTACATTCCCTAAAACGGTCAAAGCCCAACCCGCAATCAGATTCGGTCAGGTCACTGTAAAAATTAGCATAAAGGGGGCGCTTTGCAACTGTCATCAAGCGTCGTCTAAAGTTATTTTCCCCTTCTTTTGGCCAGTTTACTCTCCTTGAATGTTTTTTTATCATTTATTGTTACTTTTAAATATTATATACAAGAGTCTAGATCTACGGTATTTTCTAAAGATCATTTACTGCAATGATTTTTTTTTTTCGTTACTAAAAAGATTTTTTTGGTTTTTCCCATGTTCTGAGTTATACCGGGGTATTGCGACAATTCGCTTATTCCTCTAGGTGAGTGATCAATTATACCCCAATTCGCGGGGTATTGGTCGGATTCGTTTATCCTATCCACATGTTAGATGGAATAAATCGGGGAAGATAGGTGAAAAAACACAACAACCCAATATTTGTATTTATTTTCTATTTTTGTGGTCCGGAATTCTTCATTTTCTTTAACACCTGACCATAATTTGTTTGGCGCAAATATACATCGAAATCGGATGTAAGAACTCGGGACATCATGGAACCGGGAGTAACCAATACTGGAGTACCGTTTCTCATCCCTACGTATGCACTGATATAGAAATTACGTATCTCAAGATATTTAAAAAATATAACCGTAAATGATTGTTGATAAATGTGATTTTCCTAATTTTTAGACCGTAATTTTATCTTGCTATCAATTTTTGTTTTTCTAAAACACAAGCGACATAGTTGGCATAGTTACAGCTTGCAAACCCTTACGAAAACAACACTGAATAGTTTGACTATTTAGTAGTACAGAATTACTATTGAACATTGAATATTTTAATATTTTGTGCTCTAGTCAAGGCTAAAAGTTTCAGTTTAGTTATTAGACTCTTCTGTTTACCATATTGCTGAATAAAAAAGCAAATATTATTATACAATTGCTCTATTTATGAATGTTGTGAACTAAACTTTGCCAATGTCCAAATATCATGATACCATCGTGATGTCACCAAGAGTATCACGATAATATCGCGATACTGTTTTCAGCTGCGATACCCAACTCTAGTTACATTATTGCAACTAGTTTGATACTAACTGCAAAAAAATAATTAACTCGACTCGTGTCAGTACCCGGTCTCAAGGTGATAATTACACTATAATTACCTTTTTACCGAAGTATCCATTTTATTACTATATAAAATCATTTTACCGAAATTGTATTTTTCCGAAATTACTATCACCCGAAATCGAGTAACATGTTGGTTGAGTCATGTTTTACTCCTCTTAATTACTGTAGGTGCATCAATCTAGGGAATGTGTTCTGAAATTCTGCCTTGATCGGCTATAAACTAAATCACACCACCCAAATGAATAAGTTTGATAATTTGATGAAAAAAAGTAGGACGCGAAAACTGATTACAAATGGAGAAACTTTGCATAAACAAATCGAATAAATCGCGAAAGCTGTGTAAAGTTCACGTCATTCGTAATATAGTTACCATGAAAATGTAAAAACTGTATAAAAGTTGCATATTTCTCTAAAATTTGGAAATTTTTGGGAAAAATTGTTTTTGTTGTTGTTGTTGTTGTTGTAGTTTTTGTGGGTAGTTAAACCCAAAGGACAAAACCGAAGGCAACGACAAAGCTATCGCACGGAACGGCTACGGTAATAACTTAAAAATGATACAAGGTTATTGAATAAATATGAATAAGTATACTTATTGTTGGATAATGAAAACAATTCTTGATTGAAAGGAATGCCCTATAACGTCACTATTTGAATTTATATTTGGAAGAAAAATAAAAGTTGCTTCCCCTTTACAAATTCTCCGCCATTTGCAGCTATTGGGTCAATCAACAAAATAATCAAATTTGACATGAAGATGCATGTTTCTTCTCGAAATTGCTAGAGGTATTCTTTTGATTAAAGTCTCACTTTCATAACTCTTTATATGGGTGTCTTTTCTTCTATATGGAAAGAAGCTTGTTAACTCGTCCCCATAACTAATCAACCAATACCGACTTGCCATTTTCGGCTGGTTTTGACCTTGTTAACACTCTAGAATCTACAATTATTAATCAATGAATCAACTTGGACACACTGTTTGGGATCATAAGATCTCAGATGAGTTTGATTTTCAGTCTGATCTGATTAGAAAGTCAAGAGTTATGTGCCCTTGAATTTGACAATTGCTGTTTTTGATTGTTTTCGACCTTGTTTACGCTCTAGAATCTACAATTATAGACCAATGAATTCCAATTTTGGACACAATGTTGGAGATCATAATATCTCGCAGGGCTTTTCTTCCTTCAATAACAGAGGCCGAAATTCGGTGGCTTCCCAATTGGAAAATGGCTCCTTTTTTCCCCAATTTCAAAGTAAGAATTTCCCAAAGATTGAAAATAAATAATGATCAATTACATACTGGCAATTATAGTCACAAATAAGCAGTGTGTGTTCTATAATTCAATTATTCTGCTTAAAAAGTGTTGTTTAAGGAGATTTATTTTCATTCGAACATTTATTCTCCTGTGTTTTCTTTTTCCCAATTTGACCAGAATTGCGCCAAAATTTCTCAAAATGACTGACCAGGGCCCCTTCCCAATTTCTGGAAGAAAAGCCCTGTCTCGGATGATTGAGATTTTCTGATCTGATCAGGAAGTCAAGAGTTATGTGCCCTTGAATTTGAAAAAAACTGCTGTTTGCGGCTGCACTAGACTTATTTATGCTCTAGAATCTACAATTATTTATCAATCAAGACAAAACTTGGACAACAATGTTCACAGTTGGGCACCATTAGATCTCGTATAAGTTGGATTTTCACACGTTATTGACCATAAGTTTGTTCTCAATCTTAAAGTCATAAATATTAATTGAATTGAACAAAAGTGTTGCTCATATTATTCTGGTTCAGGTGAGCGATATAGGACCATCATGGTCCTCTTGTTGATCAATCAGGACAAAACTTGGACATAATGTTAGGGACTACTGTAAAATCAGAAATGTTCGCTAGGGATTAATCTTCGCTATGTTCGCGAATCCAATAAATTCGTAAACATTTAGCCACATGAACATATTGCCTATGAGCAAATCGTCGGTGCTATGACAAAATGGCGTAATAGAAATTTTGCTCGAAAACCATTTTTTTCAGGAGAGCCAAAAACGTTTTTGCCGTTTTAAAAAATGTTAAAAAATATGCCGGCAAAATTGCGTAACTCACTATTACTCTCGTGTAAATTTGTCTACGTATAACGCATTTTTGTCAGCTAAATCGAGTTACGCAATTTTGTCACATGATAATTGAAAGGGTTCTAATAGGTGTAGAAAAACGCCGTTTTGACAGGATATGCGCTCCTACATACTTAGTAGAAAGCATTTATAAAAAAAAATTGACAAAATGGCGTAACTAATTTGTTACGCCATTTTGTCATAGCACCGACGAAATGCAATGATTAATTCGTAAACATTTAGCCACGTGAACATATTGCCTGGGAGCAAATGCAATGATCCTACAAGAAAGCACCGTCCGTCCACCATTACTTTGATTTTCGGAATTGTTTTGGTTCTATCGTACAATGTAAATTGAGTAAATAATGCAATCAAACTAGAATAAATTTAAGGCTGAGTTAAATAAATCATGGAAAAATCCATGTAAATTCAGACCGGTCTGCTACAGATAAAAGCAAATTGACAATAGGAATTAATGTGACTTGAATTAGGGAAACTAGGAAATGTAATGTAAATAAGATTTTTTTTTTTAATAAAGTTTTTTTTACATTCGAGAGGAGATGAGCTGTATCAGTGTTTAGGAATTTGAGGCAAGCCCTACATTTCTAAAATGGTTTTAAAAGTTTTCTTACATAATTTTGTCATTTGCACTTTGATTGGGCAAAAATGTAAATGTAAATAATCAGTCTAAGTTCAAAGTGAAAATTAATGTATATATGTGTGTGACCATGGTGAAAAAGTTGTGTAAAAAGTGTAGTAGTGATCTGTGACAAAAGCAACTGGAAGTCGCGTTGTTGTGCAGTGTGCCACCATTCAATACGGGAAAACATCAACAAATGGGCCAATTTAGAAGCGAAAGCTTATGCTGAATGCATTAGGCCTCTACAAACTATGTGAACTATGTGAACTAGACAAACGACTTTAATTTTCGCATTCTTTAAAATTTCCAATAAACCTTCGCTGCGATGGGCCTTGAATACATCAAATATCACCAGGGCTGTTTGGTTACACCTGTAACAAAAGGTGTGAAATGTGGTCAATAGAGCGACATACTATTTTGACAGGCATTGTTTGTCAGCAATTAACTGATGTTATGTTATGCATTTTTCCATACTTTAAACAAGATCTATTGAACAAATACAGACTGCTGAATGTATTACATCAGAATTATCGTGATATGATTTTATTAATCTATAGAAGATAAACAGTGTTTGGTATGAAAATGTATTCACGTACATGATTAAAGGATTAAATGATTACGGATTATGTGAGACCTTTTTAAACAAGTAGGAGCATCTGGTATTTTTTACGTATCGTGTTATTGATATGAGGACCGGCTGTAAAAATAAAACACAAAACCGATAGTTGATTATAGTTGATGATTTTATTTTCGTGAAAATTAAACCACATGGTTCACAGGTTTTGTTTTTCGCAAACATTTACCCTCGCGAACCACTTCAAATTTAAAAATTCGTAAACTTTTGGCCCAGCGAAAATTTCTGATTTTACAGTATAAGATCTCGGATGAGTTCGATTTTCAATCTGATCTGACCAGAAAGACTAGAGTTATGTGCCCCTGAATTTAATAAAATTGCCATTTTCTGCCGTTTTCGACCTTGTTTACACTCTAGAATCTACAATTATTAATTAATCAAGACAAAACTTGGACACAATGTTGGGCTCCATAAAATCTCGGATGAGTTTGATTTTCACAACGTTATTGACCATAAGTTCATATTCAGTCTTAAAGTCATAAATTTTAATTGAATTGAACAAAAGTGTTGCTCATATCATTTGGGTTCTGGTGAGCGATATAGGACCATCATGGTCCTCTTGTTATATATTAGCCAAAGGCAATTTGTATCTAATTTCTGTCTGACGGCTCATCAGTTGAAATTTCGCTGATATCAAGATATTAAAATGCAAGAGGTCAAGGTTCTTGTCCTGACGATTTTCTATCACAACATTTAAATTATCTTCTTCAATACCTGAATATGGATCGGCTTAAAATTTTGTTTTGGTTGGGATGTGTTAAAAGCTTTTTCGTAGCACAACAATGCAATTTTTGTAATCATCTAGGGTGGTTGGTATTCACCAAGTTATCTTTCAAATTACCCCCACCCTACAAATTATGCTAATTAGACCTGACTACTTGCTATTATTATGTCAGGTGTTCAAACAATGGATTAATTGTTTACCATTTAACTAACAACTAATGTAAGTGCATCTAAATTATTGATTTTCTTTGTTGATCTCTAAGTGTATAACTTGCGTTATCATACGCAATATCGCGTCCGAAAATTAAGTGATGACCATTTCACCAAACGTCAAAAATTGGGGACTTAAAATAAATTATTTAGAAGAACTGTGGGTAGTGTCTGATCTTTTAGGATGTCAGATCAATTCGGGAAAGACAAATCTTGTCCAATCAGATAGCTTGTACATAACTTTTCCTTAACCCATTACCACACAATGACTCTTTTTGACTCCCCACAAAATAATGTCCATGGAAAACATGGTGGAAAATGAAGAAATTGCTTGTGACAAGCAATTTCTTCATTTCCCACAATGTTTACCATCCAAAAAGACCCAAGAATTAAAGATTCCATTCACTTGAAATTGTCGTCTGCAGGATCTTTCAATTTGGACTGCCCTAAAATTTTGTTGTTTGGTAATGGGTTAAGACATTTGATTTAGAAATATTGGTGAATACAGCACCTGTTTTCTCTTTCCAGCACTCATCCTGATGCCCTCACAAAGATAAACAACAAGATGGCTGCCACAACACAGAGTGTTCCTGTAGACACCAACTTCCAGCCATCAGGGACTGACAGTGGGAATGTAGAGCAGGGAGAACAGTCACTACAATATTACGAGTGTGATATTTGTTATCTCTCCTTCTTTGATGATACCAAATTACAAGAACACCATAAAGAAATTCATCAGGATGATTCTGCATCTATGAATGAAGGAAATGACTCGGAAAGTCAGAAAGATGACAACAAAGACGGCAAAAAGGAAGAAAAGGAAGCCACAGACGATCAATATTTTGAATTTTTCGAATGTGAGATTTGTTATTTGTCTTTCCCTAGTCAGACACAGCTTGATGATCATAAAAAAGATCATGAAGACAAGAGTGCATCATTTGATCAGGATGAAGAAAAACTAGGAGAAGCAGAAGAGTATGAACTCATGCTTTCTTCAAAAACTAGAGTAGCATCGTATGATTCAGATCCAGACTTTGTGATTAATGATAAAGCTAACCGTCAAAAACTGAAGGAAATGAGGGCCAAACAGCGTGAAAAGGAATTTCGATGTGAATTTTGTGATCTGAAATTTACCGATCATAAGATTTTAATTCAACATTCAAAGACACATTATAAAGATCAGGTTAAACCAGTAAAACCTCCGAAGCCAAATACAAGGAGGAAGAGGAAATCATACAAACCCCCTAAAGTAAAGATGAAGGACCAGTTATCCTGTGATATATGTGACTTACCGTTTGATAGCGATGAACAGATGGTGAACCATTTAAAATCTGTACATGCTGACATGGCAGAGAAGAATAACAAAAAGAAACTTGGGAAGAAAAGCGCTACCATGTTTGTATGTGAAATTTGCAGGGCTGCTTTTCCTGAAAATCATCAGCTTGGTGAACATTTTAGGTCTCATTTTCAAAATCAAAATAAAAAGGAAGAAAAGAAAGAAGTAATTTCTGAGAAGAAATTTGTTTGTAAAACCTGCGATAATGAATTCCCAGACTTAAAAGCTCTTGCTGCTCATTTAAAGACTCATGTGGCTAGACAAATAAAACCAAGAAAAGAACCTTTGGAGAAAAACTTTTCTTGTGAGGTATGTGATAATAAGTTTGCAAAGAAAGCTTATTTACAGAAGCACATGCGTATCTACCATCCAGTAGAAAAAGTACAGATTGGACAAAAAACATTCACGTGTGACAAATGTGAGGCGACGTTCCCTAAACGAGCCTCGCTCGCTCAACATCAGAAGGTGCATGCTGGACAGACACCCTTCAAATGTCCCGTCTGTGACGCTGCCTACTTCAAGCAAGATGCTCTACGTATTCACATGAAATTACACGCTAACTCCAGTACATATGATGATGCTATAAAGCAGTACCAGAATAATATCCTTAAATCTGTAGGCCTGGATGAAGATGCTGGTAAAGTGGACAAGAGAGAAGATGCTGCAGATATGGTAGATAAACTAGGTGGGATATTAAATCCTGCACTTAAGGTAGGGAACACAAGTGGTATAAGTAAAAATGTAAGTGTGGATGTCAAAACAAACTTGTTTACTGGAGTAAATGAGATGGGTGATTTTGGTGACAAAATAAAAGGAAAGAAAAGGTTGAATGATGACTCTAAACATAGTGTTGCCTATAAGAAGATTAAGGACATGAAACCTGATGCTGATGTTGCTTATCTCCATAGTGATAGTAAAGTGGAACAAGTTCATATGACACCTAGTCATTCAGCAAACATCATACATGGCATTTATGAGAAATACCAGAAGGGCAAGTTTAATGAAAGTCAGGGTGAAGATACATCTGTGCATGTAAAAGATGAAATAGAGACAAGTGATTTTGATTACAACACTCCTTTAACAGACCAGATTAAATCTCGACTAGACAGCTCAAGAACATCTCTAGACAGTGAGTTAGACTCTCTAAATGACAGCACAAAATGGAATGATTATAGTCAATTTAACCTGAAACCTGTCGGCAATAAACAAACAAAAGAGTCTCTGACAGAAGCACCATCAAAAAGTGAACCAAAATCTCAATGTGTAAATAGAAATGAAGGTACCGGTAAATCAAGTGTTACCAATCATTCATTGTCACAATCAGAAGTGTTGAGAAAGCCACAAGTTCCGTACATGAATCAAGTAATGGATTGGTTAAACAAGTCTGTGGGGACTCATCCATCTGTGGGGACTCATCCATCTGTGGGGACTCATCCATCTGTGGGTATTCATCCATCTGTGGGGCAACAAGCTTCACAGCCCAATCCTTACACTAATCCTCTAGCCTACATGGAGTATATGCAGATGTTAAGTAAATCTGCTAGTGTATACACTAATCCTAATTCCTCCAATATCGATAACCCAAGTACTTCAGCAGTGGTCATAAAGAACCAAAATGGACAAGTGCTAGACTTGAGTACAGTAGTAGCGACAAAAAGAAATAAAACAGAAAAGAGGGAATGTGATGTATTCTGGGGTTATAGCTAAAGCCTCTTCGCAAGCCAAAAGTCAAACTGAGCCTCCAGCAGTATGACTATTGTAAAGTAAAGGTGGATTATAGTCTCAAATTTATGAACTAGGTCCATATTTGCGCGACTTTCACACTTTACTCCATGATCATCGAGTCTCAAGTCAACTGTTTACAGTCGGCGCCTGCGGCAGCCACATCACTTCGGCTTTCAACTCTCCTGTGTACCCATTTATACACCTGGGTGAAAAGGAGCAATATGGGGTACAAATGATCAGAAAAATTCCCGTGACCTTGGTGGGATTTGAACCCAGGACCTCTCGATCCCTAAGCCGGCGTCCTACCACTAGACCATGGCGCCCCACTATTGTGATAGTACTGGTGAGAGAAAAAACAGGAATCCATTGTTAGGTGCTCCAGCTGCCGCAATTTAACCCATTACCACACAGTGACTGCTTTTGACTCCCCACAAAATAATGGCTTTGGAAAACATCGTGGAAAATGAAGAAATTGCTTGTAGCAAGCAATTTCTTCATTTACCACAATGTTTTCTACGTAGAAAGACAAAAAAATTCAAAATTTCTTTCACTTGAAATTGACCTCTGCATCATCTTTGAATTTGGACTAGTCTAAAAAATTGCCGTTTGGTAATGGGTTAAACCCAATAAATCAGCCATATGGTAAGAATGGGAAAGAGAATGTGTGGTGATGACATCACTGATAATGACTTGCATATTGTCACTTTTCATCAAAAACCTTTTAACTGTAGCTTGTTTTAAGCTGCAGTTACAATGTTTTTTGTTGAAAAGCGATGATGTAATGAAATATTGTTACTGTTGTTGTTTAAAATGAGGAAGAATGTTTTATTTTTAGAGATAGAATATTTTATGGAATGTCCTGGTATTTAAATTGTACTTTAAGGTAAGGCCTGGGTAATCAGTTATGGAACGAAATCTGTATGGTGCGAATCTAATATTTTAAACGATTCTAAGACGATTTAAAGGGAAGTAATTTTCATTGCGCTCAAATTTTGAATTTTTGACTTTCATTGGGTTTTTCTGCCGATTCTTTATACCATTTAGAAACATTTTCACAAAAAATGTTTAAAATATTTCCGGAAATTTGAGCACGCTCGATTATTTCCGTTGTTACGAAAACAGGCGATATTGCATCTAACGGTACTTTAAAAATGCTCGGACTTATGGATGTCACGAAATAAGTCGAAATATAACGAATATACCGGAAGTGCATTACCCAGGCCTTACCTTAAGGATTTTATAAATCAATTTTTAACCCTTTCCCGATCAAAACATTGTTTTGAGGTCCAAAACAGAAAAGGCTTGTGAAAATATTTAGGCAAAAGAAGAAAATGCTGATTTCCAGCATTTTCTCTTTTTGTCTCAATGTTAACTGTGGTATGCTGTACACAAATCCTTTACGTTTCAACTTTCATTTTGTTTGTGGTAGCTCTCTATTCTCTAATGCTATGATGATACATACCTTTACGGCAGTGTTGCACTCAACTTTCAACTTTGTCTTTTAACCCTTTCTCAAACAAGACCTGGTTTTGACGTCCCTAATAGAAAAGACTCGAGAAAACATTGAAACAAAAGAAGAAACTGCTGATAACCAGCAGTTTCTCCTTTTGTCTGAATATTTTCTTAGATATATTGTACAAAAATCCTATCTTTAATAACATCCATTCTGTCATTTGTGGCAGTTTTTGAAGTGGATCACCCCAAAATTTTGTTGTTTGGGAAAGGGTTAATGTCTTTTGTTATTTTTGGTTGAAGAATTTATGTTTGTTAGTGTATTTTGTTGCTTTATGTTTTGTACAGAGTATATTCCGTTTTTATTCACCTGACAGGGTGTGGCTAAGCAAAGAGGTTATTCGACGAGTTTACTTCTCGATATCTTGGTTGATATAAGAGAAAAACGTGCGGCACGAGCATGAACGCATTTCAAAATTGAAAGACACTGCGATTGTAAAATGTGCTGCTATAAAACCGCGTAACTACTGATTGATTCACCCTTTAGTTATAATGTTTCGCAATAGTACCGACGATTTACCGCCAATCGAGAAGGCTGTTTCTCCTCTAGCTTAATGTAATGAACCGTTTACTAGGCTCCGCCCTTTCTCCTGAATAAAAACAGAATATAACACTTGATGTACAAACTGAATAATTAATTATTAAATCACATTATCCTCAGATTCTCTCGTTTATTTTTGTGAGACAAAACCTGGTTTTGATGTGTCTATTTGACAAAGCTGGGAAAACATTGAAGCAAAAGAAGAAAATGCTGTTATTGTCCACCAAAATTAACCCGGGACAACTTAATTTTCGTGTGCAAAGTCCGTTTGTTGAGCGTCTTAACAAAACATTGCCGAGGTAGGGTCATTACATATGCAGATGTCCCGGGTTAATCTTGCTGGACAATAATCAGCATTTTCTCCTTTTGGCTCAATATTTTTATGTCCATCTGCCTGTCTGTCCGTCTCTGAGAACTTAACATTTGCCTTTTCTCCAAAAGTATTTGACATACAAATCTCAAATTAAGTATGCAACTTCCTTTCAATGATATCTATCTGTTCCATGCAATTTGACCTTCCTCAAGGTAATCTGTTAACCCTTATCAACCCTTTACAGGAAAACGTAACATTTTAGAAAAATGACCATTTCATGGGCATTGGTTTTTCAAAAACACACCTTGTTTGGGCTATATTATGCACAAATCCAATCTTAACACCTGTTTTGTTGTCTGCAGCAACTTTCTAATTGATAAAGCCCATTGTATCGAAGAAAATGACAAAAATTGGACTGTTTTGATTAGAAAATGGATGTTGACAAATTCACAGTGATAAAATTTGGTCTAAGATTTTGTTGAAAACATATATGATGATAAGTTTTTTTCCCAATCAATATCTGGGTCTGACGTCTTCATTCGAGAATCTTTTGGAAGACAAGGGAGAAAGGAAGAAATGCTGTAAACCATTGTTTTCCAGTGCTGTCCTTGATAATTATCATGTCTAGCCTTGGTCTGTAACATCGAATCCTGGTGAGATATCCTCTCTAAAGGCCTGAGGTGCGTTCTTTAGAGCGAGATTTCTTGAGATATCTTGAGAATTCTTAAGATATTTTAGGATAAAGCGTTCTTTTGAGCAAGATTTTTGAGACGCTCAATGGGAGGCGCCATTACCCTATACTTTGTGCGGAACCCCTCGGTCAACTCTGTACAAACAATATAAAAGAGATTTGACCAAGTTGATCCGAATACTCCATAATTCATAAACCGTGGTGTTCCGAATGCTCCATACTTTATACAAATGATGTCATGATGACGTCATTTGTATAAATATGGAGCATTCGGAACAGTTAGTTTTTTGAAAGTAGGTCAAACTCCAAAGTCAAGGCTGATGGTCCCAAAGGAAAGGTCTTGGCAAGAGGTATCCATGTGTGAAATATCAAGGCTCTATCAATAATCGTGCCAGGTTTTAGTTTTTTAAATGTAGTCAAATGTCAAGGTCACCAGGTCAAAGGTCATTGTCTCAAATGAAAGGTCTTGGCAGGAGGCATCCATGTACCAAACATCAAGACTGTATCTGTAATAGTGTCTTAGATACAGACCAGGCCCTGGTTTCTCGAAAAATCTTAAGTACGTTCTCATGCTCAAATCTGAGCACTGTGCTCAAATCACACGAAATCCACATGAACTTCAAACGAATACCCTTCAACGTTAGAGAGTATTCCTTTGAAGTTGAGCATGTTCTCATGAGTACTACTTAAGTTTTTTCGAGAAACGGGGGCCAGGTTAATGTTTTTTTCCAAGTGAAGACGCTGACACTAGGGCTGTGACATTAGCTCCCCGGACATAAAGTCCCGGCTCCCTAACATGGTTAGTCATACAGCATTCAGATTCAAAGACAATGCAACAATCTGCTGTCATATTACACTGGCTGGTGACATAACCATGCATTCCTGATGTTTCTTGTTCCAGAATAAACAACAATCTATTCTAGCCACCAGCTGCTTGACCCTCTCCCAACCAAAACCTGGTATTGGCGGCACTTATAGAAAAGGCTCAGGAAAACATTGAGACAAAATAAGAAATTGCTTGATAACCAGCAATTTCTCCTTTTGACACAATATCGTGTGTGCTATGATATAAGCAAATCTCCTTATTACTTTACATATTGTTGTCTGCAGTAAGTTTCAAATTGTACCGCCCAAAAATGTTCATAATTGTTATTTAAGGACTATTCTCTCAACAATTTCTATCCTATTAATAATAGGATAGAAATTGTTGAGAGAATAGTCCTTACATGTTTGTAATTAGCATCTTCTCTCTTTTTTTCCTCAATGCATTCGGAATTAGGGAAATCTAAGGTTAAACCACATGTTTTTAACAAAGGTAAAATGCAGATAGTGGTAGGCATGAAATCAAAACTTGATGGCATTAATAGTTTCTAATAAACTTTTTATTTCATCTATAAATAGATAGATCTACGAAGAACATTGTTATCGAAGAAAAATGCAAAGAACATTGTTATCAAAGAGAAAAGCATTGAGGAATTCCACAGCCACAATATTTCCCACTTTTTATGCCTGTGACCTTGCATCATATCATTGCTTTTCTACGAAAATCTCGTAACTGCAGCTTAAAACAAGCTACAGTTACAAGGTTTTCGTAGAAAAGCCACGATATGACAAAACCCAAACAATTGACCAAACGCCGGCTGTCAATCAAAAACATCGATAAGCCAATGGACGATCAGAAAAATGCCACAGCCCCATATTGTTTGTCTTAAATTCCTCCTAGCACATGATACTGTATCGGTCTATCGACTGACAATCAAAACAATCGAAATGCAAATTAACGACCAGGAAAACACCACACTCCCATTGTTTGTCTTAAGAATCTACGTTGGGCGGAGTGATCTATCGATTGGCGTTTGGTCAATTATACTGAAGGTCAGGTGACTAGGAATATAAATAGTAAAACATTTATTCAAGTCTAGTTATGTCAGCAAAATGTGTATGTATAAAAAGAAAATCCTAGCAATGTATCATCAACGTAATTCTAAAACCTTGTAACTACTTCTTGAAAAAGCTGGAGATACAAGTTTTTTTAATAAAATCGACTATACCTTCTTTCCTTTGGTGCCATATAAAGAGGATCAGCCTATAATCAAGTGATTCAGTTAATAATAATTGGTTTTCTGCTAAAGGAAGTCCACCCTTAATAAGATTGATATGATTACGCATCCAAAGCTATTTGGGCGACATCGTAAATATTTCACAGTGGAACATTCCACCACCAAATGTTTAAGGTGTTGACCTAATAATTTGGATGTCACATCTCATTAGGGGTGAGCTACTTTAATATTTAGTGAAATTATCACGATATTCAAACATAACCTTAAAGTATTTCAGATCAACTAATGCTTAACCCTATCCAAAATGACACCACTCCAATTCTGAAGCTGCTGCAGATCACAACTAGAAAGACCTGAAGGTCTTGAGTCGCTCCACAGGCCTGAATTTCTTGTGGTTTACTTTAAAAAATTTGACAAATTTATCTAAATGCTTAAACTGATATATTTTAAAATTCTTGTGATTCTTAGAGCAGAAACAAAGTAAAGAGAAGCAATTATGTGGTCAAAGCAAAAAGAAGGTAAATGATTGACTAATATTTTGGGGATTTTTAGAGTGATGATAAAGTTGAAAACTGTCATTATGCCAAATTCAAGGGCACATTATTCAATATGTGAGTTGATAATTGTGGTAGACTAAGGGAAGTAACTTTTGATATGAGCAATTTGAAGTTCAGTAAGAGTTGATTTTCTTTATGATAATTAGTTCAAGAAGTTGCGATTGTGTATTTATCATAGTGGTCATGAAAATAAAGACATTCTGATCTAAAAATATGATTTTGACTTGATAATTTATGTCTTGAACACCACAATAATCAAGCTGAATATTAAACTCGAGCAAGATCTTATGGTCTGTCCAAATTTTGTCAATATTAATCTATATATGTGGCCACAAAAGTTAAAGAAGTGTTGAAAACTGAAATTTTGTCAATTTCTAGGGCACATAACTCACATTGTAGTAATGCAATCATCCTGAAAATTACACAAAAGCAAGATCTTGTTGTCAACAAGATTCTGTCCAAATACCATCTTGATTGGTTAACAATTGTGGTTGTTAGAGTGAAAACAAAGTCGAAAATGGAAATTTTGTCAAATTCAAGGGCACATAACTCATGATGTAAAATTCCGATCAAGCTGAAAATTGAACCCAGGCAGGATATCATGCTTATATATATTCTGTCCAAGTTTTGTCTTGATTGGTTAATATTTGTAGATTTTAGAGTAAAAATAAAGTCAAAACCAGCTTTTTTTGACATTCAAGGGCAGATAACTCAAGTTATTCTAGTTCAATCCAAACTAATTGTAGGAATCTGAGAGAGGGTCACCCACGGATCATTCCTGTGAAGTTTGGTTGAAATCCATCCAGTAGTTTCTGAGGAGAAGATTTTTAAAGAAAAAGTTTACGGACGCACGGACGGACGGACGGACGGACGCACGACGGACACACCGCTATGACAATAGCCCGCTGGCCTGAAAGGCCAGTGGAGCTAAAAATGGATGCTGATCAATTAAGAATTTGAGTATTGTATAGCAAATATTGAGACAAAGGGAGAAAATGAAAATGCTGATTATCAGCATATTTTGGATGTGATGAATTTTTTAAACAGAAGCGGATAAGTTATTGACAACCAAACAAAATTTTATTTGGTCATCAATAACTTTTTATCTGGAGCTATTTTGAAATTCTCCATATCCAGCATATCCATGGTGTTAGCATCCTCTGCTTCAAACCCCTTTATTTTTATCAAATCGGTCAAATATTAACAGAATCATTGTGAATTAACCCATTACCACACAATAACTTTTTCTGACTTGTGACAAAATAATGGCCATGGAAAACATCATGGAAATGAAGAAATTGCAGAAAATGAAGAAATTGCTTGCGACAAACAATTTCTTCATTTCCCACATTGTTTTCCACCCAAAAAGACTTAGAAATTAAAGATTACATTCACTTGAAATTGTTGTCTGCATTATCTTTCAATTTGGAACGCCCTAAAATTTTGGTGGGTCAACAAAATTTAATGTCTTCATTCCCCACAAAGGTCAAGTGCATCCATATCTCAACATAGATATCTTTGCTTATCTCTATGAAATCACTAAATACTGGCAGTATCAAAATAAATAAATAATTGTGACGTGGACTAATAGCAGATTGCACAGATTGCTGATCTTTGTCTATGTAACCTGTCATAGCAGGAATATTCATATCAGCTTGATGATATAGACTCTTAAAGCTCCA
This sequence comes from Fragum sueziense, assembly GCA_963680895.1. Taxonomy (NCBI): domain Eukaryota; kingdom Metazoa; phylum Mollusca; class Bivalvia; order Cardiida; family Cardiidae; genus Fragum; species Fragum sueziense. Next base: position 12,095,235 of record OY804602.1, on the reverse strand, counting down.
TTTTCAAGTAAAGCAACATTTCATTTTGGTAGAAATAAGAATATCTAGCACATTTGAAGCATAATGCAAAAGAACAACAAAAATAACCATTTACAATGTACATCTAAACAAATCATACTTGTAACACATAAAACAGCAATAGCAGAAAATGTTTAATAACTCTGTTAATATGTGACCTATTAGAAAACAATTTGAAGTAGAGAATGTGGACAAATGTCAGGAATTTGATCAATGTGACAGCTCTCTGAAATATCATTAATCAAAAAAGTTATTGAAAATCAGCAACTAAGATTTTAGTTGGTCATCAATAACTTTTTCATAAGGTGCTGCTTAACCCTCTCCCAAACAGCAAAAACTTTGACGGTTCCAATTTGAAAGCTGCTACAGACAACAAAATGAATATTGGTAAAGATAGAATCTGTGCATATCATAACACAGAAAATATTGAGGCAGAAGAAGAAAATGCTGATCATCAGCATTTTCTTCTTTTGCATCAATGTTTTCCCAAGCCTTTTCAAACAGACATGTCAAAAGAAGGTCTTGTTTGGGAAAGGGTTAAAAGATCCATCACATCCAGCAAAATAATGAAATTGCAAATGTCCCACATTATCTGCTTCAGACTGTTTTCAAATTGGTCAATTAGTACAGAATTATCAAAGTTTTTTGTTAAACCATTGTGTCATGTGATTCTCCACTGTGAATATACATGGTTAACCCGGGGACATAAATCTACATGAGACATTTCCTCTTACCTAAATAATTCATTTGTCTTATTAGTTATATTTACTGATGACAACAACTACTAGAATATATACAGCAGACAGGAAAAGAAATGTCTTCTTTAACCCTTTCACAAACAACAGAATATTTGACTGGTCCAATTTGAAAAGAATTACAGGCCATAAAAACAATTAATTTCTAAAGTAAACCATGATAACTTTAAAGCACAGAAAATATTGAGGCAAAAGGAGAAAATGCTAATTATTTACATTTTCTTCTTTTGCTTCAATGTTTTCCGAAGCCTGTTTGAACAGGGATGTCAAAACCAGGTCTTGCTTCTTAAACGGCTAACCCTTTCCAAAGATTATAAATGTGAATATTTTCACATGGCAAGCATTTAGGGAGTATCAGCAATTTCTCATTTTCTCAATGTTTTCCAAAACTTTCTCTGAAAGGAACATCAAAACAAGCTCATGTTTGGGAACAAATCCCGAACAATACCTGGTTTTCATGTCACTAAATACATAGGCCTTGAGAAAACATTGAGACCTTGATCATCAGCATGTTCTCCTTTTGCCTCAACATTTTCTGGCCTATATTGTATATAAATTCTATTTCACTGTTTGCGAAAGGGTTAACTTTTTCCAAACGACAAAATTTTAGTGCAGTTTATTTTAAAAGGTGTTGAAAACCGCTAAATGCTCGTATGTCAATAAAGATTGGATCTGTGTACAATATAGCATGGAAAATATTGATGCAAAAAGAAAAAATGCTGATCATTAGCATTTTCTTCTTTTGCCTCCATGTCTTCCCAATTATTTTCTTATAGGGATTTCAAAACAAGGTCTTTTTGAGAGAAGGTTATGCTTATTGGAAATTAACCCATTACTGCCAAGTGACACCTTTTGACTCCCTTATACAAACATACTTGGGAAAACATTGTAGAAAATGAAGAAATTGCTTGTCACAAGCAATTTCTTCATTTTCCACAATGTTTTCTAAGGCAAAATGGAAAAGATTTTCAAAATTTCATGAACTTGAAATTGTCGTCTGCAACACCTTTCAAATTGGAAAAGTCCAAAATTGTGCCATCTGGTAATTGGTTAAATTACTATTTCATACTCTCGGATAACTTGTCCATTTCAGATGAATATAATGATTGCACAGTATCTGGAACATCACTTGGGTTCATTTTCCTCATTATGAGACTATCAATACTGAAACCCTTCTTCTTTTTAGACATAGGGCTGATGAATTTGTTCTCGGTTTCTGTATGTTTTACCAACTCGTTAGTCACAGGTTCTTTCTTTATTTCATTCTCCAAAACCACATTATTTATACTAGATTCTGTCCTAGTTTCCTTGTTAGACACTGGAGACAACATTTCACTTTGACTAGTATAGTTAGACAGTTCAGGGATTTTCACATTATTTGTAAACATGTTTCTGTTGCTGAGATCGAGTCCATTTTGTTTGTTTTCCACATTTATATCATTCTCTTGTCTATCCCTACCTTCTTTATTGTCTAAACCTTGACTAAAATCTTCCGTTTTATTTCCATTAAATTCATTATTTTGACTTTCGTCATGATGTTTACTATTGTCAATATTTACATTTTCCGTGTCTGAAGATTTAATTTCATCATGTTTACTGTTATCACTGTTTATATTATCAGTTTCTGACGACCCAGCACCTTCACCCTTTGTTATCAATGTTGATCCATACAGCTCCTGCATCACTTTAGCTATTTCATCCTTCAGTTCTTTATCTCTCTCCGCGTCTGACTTTCCACCAAAACTATCCTGCAGAGTTTTCATGCGCTCTACCAGATCCATACCGAGAGCTTCCGAGAACTTGTAGTTGTCCTGCTGGAATGTACCAGACAGTCCGGTATCGAAGCTGATGTTATGTAGCTTCATGTGTATCGAGTGTGAAGACTTGGTGAAGAAAGATTCATCACAGATGTCACATTTAAAGGGTGTCTCACCGTCGTGTAGACGTTTGTGTATACGGAGCGAGTTAGTCTGCGCGAACGTGGCGTCACATCGGTCACACTTGTAAGGACGCTCCCCAGAATGCATCTGTCTGTGTCGCGCCAGCGCAGCCTTCATACCAAACTCGGCAAAACACAGGTCACATTTATACTTTTCCGGCGGATTTGTGTGCTTCTGTAAGTGATTGTCATACCGTTTTTGTGTGGTAAGTTCAAGGTCACAGTAAGGGCACTTAAACTCTGTATCCCCATTATGAATACCTCGTTTCATATGTTGTGTGTAACCTAGCCGCAGTACAAACGTGGCGAAGCAGATCTCACATTTGTAAGGTTTTTCTCCGCTAGCATGAATCTCCATGTGTTTTTTATACCTGACCTCGGTGAGGAACTTGAGGTTACAGATCTCACATCGCAGCATCTTCTCTCCGGTATGTAACATCAGGTGTTCTCTCATGGACGTCTTGCTGATAAACGCGGCTTCACAATACTGGCACTTGAACGGTTTGTGTCCAGTATGGATGGCCATGTGACTGTTCAGGTTACCCTTCTGGTTGAACGCCGCCTGACAGTACGTACATTTATAGGGTTTATTGCCAGTGTGTATGACCATGTGTGCCAGCCGTCCCTCCGCACGCGTGAACTTCGCGTCGCAGATCTCACACGCATACGCCTTCTCCCCGCTGTGTGTCTTGTAATGGTTCTGTAGCGTCCACTTCTTTCGGAAACGCGCTCCGCACAACTCACAAACAAACTTACGCTCATTGTCCTCCGTCGCAGCCTCTTCCTTGTGGATCTCTGAATGCTTCAACTGCTCCTCTTCTGTTTCAAATGTCTTAAAGCAAACTTTACACACAATAGCTTTTTGTAGAGGCGGCTGCTCAGTAGCTACAGGTAATTTGGGACCTACAGGCCGTGCTATAGATGCAGGAGGGACCATAGATACTGGGGTGGATTTCTTAGAATGTGTTTTCATATGTAATGTTAGGTTTTTCTTCTTGTCAAATGATTCATTACAAACTTTACATTCCCATGATGTCTTCCTTGGCGTGTAGATTTTGGCTTTCTTTGGTGTCATGACTTCATCAACAATGTTTCCATGTGAAGAATCTAGTCCATTCAATATAGCTGCATCTGATAGAGCAAACAGTGTGTCTGTGCTGGGTTTTTCCTGGGTCTCTGAATCAAGAGACTTCACATCTTCAAGTTTACTTCTCTTCTCAGGCGGGTATTCAATGGAGTTATCGGTTATTATACTAGTATCAGACGAACCACCAGGATATATATCATTGCTTTTCAACAAAAACCTCGTATCTGCAGCTTGTGTTAAGCTGCAGTTACGAGGTTTTTGTTGAAAAGCAGCGATATGATCGTTCATTGTAACATGATCTGGGAGTTTTCTCTTCCTGGTATCAGATTCATTCATGTTGATATTGGTGGTTTTATTCGTAACATCAGAATCCTGACTGGAGTTTGATAATTCCTCGCGGGTTTCTAGTGGACCAGCAGCTTTCTGGTCATTGTTTGTTTGTTTTTGTTTGTCTTCAAGTCCATCATTGTCATTTTTACGATGTTTGGATTTCACAATACCATGAACTAACTTCTTGTGCTTTTTCAACTTCTTTTTCTTTTTAAATGTTTCTTTACATATCTTACATACATGCACTTTTTTGGTATTTTCATTCATCAATTCATCCAGTTGTGCATGATCAAGCTTTACATTTTTGATATTCAGTTTAATATCTTTTGTTTGTTCCAAATTATTCCTCATCATAAAGTCATGTTTAGTACCGGTAAATGTATTTTCACTCAAGGATGTAACAGCAGTATGATTATAATTCAGGGTAGTCGTATTGTTAGGGTTTAAATCCACATATCCATGATGTAGATGTTTGATTTCTGGATCTCTAACCGTCCTTTCATACTGGTTGATAGGATTTATTTGACTGCCTGATGCCACATCATGGTCACCTGTCCAAGTTGATCCTGGTCCACCTATATTTCTATCATCAATCTCCATCTTGTATATATCTTCTAGTCTTTCTGTAAAAATAAAGCAAAATCAGATTTAGTGTTAATTAAGGTTGATACGAGTACCAGCGGGTAGGGTACAAAATTTCCAGTACCCGGGTACAGATTAATTACCCATTACCTGATGATTAATTTTGGCTTTAAACAGGTTTACAAAATTTTAACAGCATATTGAGACAGTCAAAATCGTATGCAATGACGAAAATAGTGTGCAACATTGTCAAGGAGTTGACTCAAATGTTCCATTTGGTGGATTGCTCCTATATTATAATTAATTGTATTTAGTCACCTGAATTCAGGAGTTATCCATTTGCATGGGTACATGTATGCGGGTATTTGTTAGACAGGTATCCGAGTAGAAATAATGGGTTTGAATAATTTTCAGGGAAAAGAAGAAATGATGACAAGATTTTACTCCTTTTCTCTTAATGCATTCCATGCTGCGGTGTTCAAATATCTCATTTTCTATTTGGAACATCCAGATAGTTGGCATGCCTTACAGATCTATGTTAACCCTTTCCCAAACAAGACCTGGTTTTCACATCCCCAATAGAAAAGGCTTGGGAAAACATTTAGGCAAAAGAAGAAACTGCTGATAACCAGCAGTTTCTCCTTTTGCCTCAATATTTTCTGTGCCATATTTTACACAAATCTTATTTTCAATAACTTCTCTTTTGTCATTTTTGGCAGTTTTTGAAGTTGATCATCAGAAAATTTTGCCGTTTGGGAAAGGTTAAATTAAAGTTCTCTCAACACACGCCTTGATAATCAGAGCAACATTGTGTAACAAAGATTATAAATTTTTTACTGCTCTGATTGGTTGAGATTTTACACCGGTTTCAATCGCAGTGGCTGGAGCACCTAACCATGGATTCCTGTTGTTTCTCATACTAATACTACCACAAAACCCTAACCGAGCCTCTAGCTGCTCGCTCATACAGGTTAATGATATTAAATCATTGGTAGGTGACATTTTTGTCAGAAAGGATATTTGCTGAGGCTGGGGATTGAACCCTGGACCTCTCCAGTGAGAGGCAGATACGCTTTCAACAGGGGCATTATCCAGGATTTCTTTGAGGGGGGGTTCGAATATACAAATAGGGGGGTTTCGTTTTCCTACTAGTACACAATCGTGACTGAATTTCTGCATGAAAATGAAACAAGAGATGTTTGTAAAACATATATGCCCCCTCAAGGGCCTACATTTGATGTAGGTCAAAGTCCAAGGTCAAGTTAACAAGGTCTAAGGTCATGGTCAAATATGAAAGGTCTTGGTAGGAGGTGTCTATGTGTGAAATATTAAAGCTGTATATGTAAAAGTAAAATGAAACATAGGCCAGGTTAAAGTTTTTAAAAGTAGGCCAAATGCCAAGGTCAAGGTCATGGTCAAATGTGAAAGGTCTTGGTTGGAGGTGTCCATGTGTGAAATATCAAGGCTGTAGGTGTAAAAGGACATGATATATATGCCTGGTTTCAGTCTTTTTAAAAGTAGGTCAAACTCCAAGGTCAAGGTTGCAATATTCAAGGTCATGGTCAAATGTGAAAGGTCTTGGTAGGAGGTGTCTATGTGTGAAATATCAAGGCTGTAGGTGTAATAGGACATAAGATAAAGGCTAGGTTAGATATTTCTAAAAGTAGGTCAAACTCCAAGGTCAAGGTCCAAGGTCATGGTCAAAGTGAAATATCTTGGTTGGAAGTGACCATGTGTGAAATATCAAGGCTGTATATGTAAAATGACATGAAATATAGGCCAGGTTAATGTATTATAAAAGTAGGTCAAACACCAAGGTCAAGGTCACAAGGTCCAAGGTCATGGTCAAATGTGAAAGGTCTTGGTCGTAGGTGTCCATGTGTCAAATATCAAGGCTGTATGTGTAAAAGGACATGATATATCGGCTAGGTTAAAGTTCTATTTAAAGTAGGTCAAAGTCCAAGGTCAAGGTCACAAGGTCCAAGGTCATGGTCAAATGTGAAACGTCTTGGTAAGATGTGTCCATGTGTGAAATACCAAGGCTGTATGTGTAATAGCACATAAGATATAGGCCCAGTTTATTTCTTTTAAAAGTAGGTCAAACTCCAAGGTCAAGGCCACATGGTCCAAGGTCATAGTCATATGTGATAGGTCTAAGTCGGAGGTTTCCATGTGTCAAATATCAAGGCTGTATGTGTAAATGGACATGATATATCGGCCAGGTTAAAGTTTTTTTAAAAGTAGGTCAAACTCCAAGGTCAAGGTCACAAAGTCCAAGGTCATGGTCAATTGTGAAAGGTCTTGGTAAGATGTGTCCATGTGTGAAATATCAAGGCTGTATTTGTAAAAGGTCATGAGATATATGCCAGGTTTAATTTTTTTTAAAGTAGGTCAAACTCCAAGGTCAAGGTCACAAGGTCCAAGGTCATGGTTAAATGTGAACGATGTTGATAGGAGGTATCTATGTGTGAGATATCAAGGCTGTATGTGTAAAAGGACACGAGATATAGGCAAGGTTAAGAATTAAGTGTAAAAATCAACAAAGGGCAATAACTCCAAGAATTTGATTGGCAGAGTTACGGTTCTTGTGCACTGCACCTCTCCATAATGAAATCTATTCACCTGTAAAGTTTCATGATTCTACCTTACATATTTTTTGAGTTGTGCTCCGGACAAGAATCAAGTTATAAAATCAACAATGGGCAATAACTCACAAAAGTTGATCGGCAGAGTTACGGTTCTTGTGCACTGCACCTCTCCATAATGAGATCTATCCACCTGTAAAGTTTCATGATTGTACCTTACATACTTTTTGAGTTATGCACCGGACAATAATCAAGTTTGAAAATCAACAAAGGGCAATAACCCAAAAAATATGATCAGCAGAGTTACGGTTCTTGTGCACTGCACCTCTCCATAATGAGATCTATCCAGCTGTAAAGTTTCATGATTCTACCTAACATAGTTTTTGAGTTATGCTCCGGACAATAATCAAGTTTGAAAATCAACAAAGGGCAATAACTCAAAAAATTTGATCAGCAGAGTTACGGTTCTTGTGCACTGCACCTCTCCATAATGAGATCTATCCACCTGTAAAGTTTCATGATTGTACCTTACATACTTTTTGAGTTATGCTCCGGACAAGAATCAAGTTATAAAATCAACAAAGGGCAATAACTCAAAAAATTTGATCGGCAGAGTTACGGTTCTTGTGCACTGCACCTCTCCATAATGAGATCTATCCACCTATGAAGTTTCATGACTCTACCTTTAATACTTTTTGAGTTATGCTCCGGACAAGGTTTGGTCTACGGACAGACCGACCGACCGACCGACCGACCGACCGACCGACCTTCCGACCGACCGACCGACCGACCGACCTTCCGACCGACCGACCGACCGACCGACACTTGCAAAACAATATACCCCCATTTTCTTCGAAAGGGGGCATAATAATCTGGCTACAGAGGGGTAGCCCCCCCCACCCCCTCTGGATCCGCCACTGTTTCAAATGCGCCATGGTAGCTGATTTTACTGCTCTGAACTAAAGGTCTAGCCTCTGGATAATTGGTCAATCAATAGCAATGTTGAATGGTGGATGACTTGTGAGTTGTAAAAATCAAGTCGAATTGAAAATGATGCATCAGTTGAAATTTCAGAGAGTCAAAATGGAATCATTTTCATTTTCCAAGCATTAAAGCCCAAGCTACGGGTCAAACAAAACCTCCTCGTAAATTGTAATGTTTGGGAAACAAAGTAAAGTAGCTTGCTTCCGACTTTTAACATTTTAACCCGGTCATCATTCACTCTCAGTAATAATTTTATAAAACTTCATTTTTAACCTTTCCTACTAACATCGCACAGTCACGCACCTGCATGTAATCCCTGCGAGGGGGTGATGCAGTAGAAATAAATAGATAGAAATTCTGGAGCATAATTCCAGTATATATAATAATAAGATCAATTGAATAAATTCATTTAAACAGAATCACAGTTTAATCCTTTTCCAAAGAAGACCTGGCCCCAGTTTCTCGAAAATCCTTAAGTACATTCTCATGCTCAAATCTGAGCACCATGCTCAAATCCACTTCAAATTCAATGGAATACTCTTCAATATTGGAGGGTATACCTTAGAAGTTGGGCATGTACTCATGAGTACATACATAATTACTTAAGTTTTTTCAAGAAACCAGGGCCTGGTTTTGACATCCATAATAGAAATTCTTTGGGAAAACATTGAAAGAAAAGAAGAAATTCCTAATAATCAGCAATTTCTCCTTTTCTCTATTTTCAATGCTAAACAAGAGCCGTCAGAGACGGACAATGCTCCCTGAATAAGGCATTCTCACACCAAATGTATGCAATGCAGAGCTAACATAAAGCTAGCAAATGATGAGCCCCCTTTTTGCATGACATCATTTTTATAACCAAATTTCACATAGTTTATGATCAAGGGCATCTGATTTACTACTCAAATATGAAATTTCATCAAATTCTGACCATTAGACTAGGAGAAATTAGAGAAAAACTATATTTTACCTTAAGTCCCCTTTTCCCATGACGAGGCCTCAAATCCAAAAACCGGGAGAAGTTCATCGGCATTATGTCATAGGGAGTTCACATGCTAAGTTTCATTTGATTTGGCCCAAGGGGTTATGGAGAAATCACTTCGGACGGACGGACGGAATGACGGACAGACAGGACGGACGGATGGACAGACAAAGCAGCGACTATATGCTCTCCCTTCGGGGAGCATAATCAAATACCAAACACTTTTTCTACTTTAGATATAAATTTGTCGTCTCCAACTCCTTTTAAATTGAGGCAGCTTTAAATATCGTAGTTCAAAGTTGGGGAAAGGATCCCACTGTCCTATAGAATCAGTCAGCATTCATGACGTCATAGCCTCACTTTCATTTTTTCATCGAGGGTACTACCTCGGTCTTTATCGTTACGGGACACCAATTTTGAGGCAGAATATTTCAAAAATCCATTGTTAAAATTCATAAACAAAACTCTTTTTTTAAAGAATGTGATTTAAACTTTCTAACTACCAATGCATTTTTAATAATCGGGCGTAGTCCTCGAGATATGATGAAAGTTTGTAATGCTGTAAGGAAAAAGACCGAAGCTTTCACCTCCACCGAATGAGTGCAGGTGCGCACTGTATGACTGACGACGTTTTTGATTGGCTGAAGGGATTGTGCCGACCGAATCAATCCAGAAGGGGTTCTAACGAAGATCTGATTAAAACATTGTTGGACCCAGGCCTTGTTATTCATTGTAAAATCATTAGCAAATGTTTGTCGTAGAAACTGGCCTAAATAGAACCCCCTTGTTGAAATTCTTGATCCAACACCTACTGTCCTGCATCCTGGACCCTGCATCTTTATGTTAATCCATAAAATTCAATGCAAATTACTGGCTCAATTAATTCAGGAAAACATGGCTGTAAAATGAAAAAAGAAATGCTTGTAAAATGAAAAAAAAAAATGCTTTTATCAGCAATTTTACAAAATCCCTTCAACACTTTTGTTATTGAATAAGGATGGATAATGCAATCTTTTCAATCATACACTTTAAATTTGTTGTGAGTCAGTGACCAACTCTTTCCAATTTTGATCACTCTATAACTTTGTCGTTTGAGAAAGTGATGTTGTAAACCGTTTGGCAATACCTTCCCGTTTAGCAATTTCAAGGTATTGCGAATCCGCTCGATCCATTTGGAAATGGGAAGGGGGCGTGGCAAAGTAGTTCCTTCTACAATATCATGACATCGTATCCTATTACATTCTTCAAATGTAATGTTTTTAAAAGTGGAAACTATCAAATAAGCTTAAAATCGAGTTGTATGTGAAATAAGAGGTGGTGTGATATGATACGAAGTCTTATGTTGCCACGGCCGCTTTTGTGACTAAAGATGCATACCTTTTCCCGTGAAATAACTTATTTTAATATCTATGCCAGAGAAAATCTTTTCAAAACAAAGAGAACAAATGAGAAACCAGTGGCGGATCCAGAGGTGGTTCGGGAGGTGGGGGGAGGGGTCAAACGAACCCCCATATGAAGTCTGATTATTTTATTTTCATGCAGAAATTTAGTCAAAAGTGTGTGATACTAGTAAAACGAACCCCCTTTGTGTACAAACGAACCCCTTCACAGAAATCCTTGATCCGCCTCTGGAAACTGGTGATAAATAGTATTTTCTCCTTTTTCCATCAATATTTTCTATGTTAAAGGACTATTTCAATTTGAAATCTCGACAGTAGGTTGAAGTATGGATTCGTTTTGTTCCTTTTTACTTTCATATGTACATGTTTCACTTTTTAGCATTTTTAAATTACTATGGGCCAATTCCATTAAATTAAAAATGCCTAGATTAATACATATTCTAAAGATTCTTCTTCTTTAACATTTTCTTGTGACATCTAATTTTGGGGATACCTAATCTTCTGCTTTATTAAAACCAGCAGCTAGAGCTCAGATCTAAAATAACTTAAGACAAATTAAATGGGTCAGACATGTTTGCAATGTGTACAAAGTTGCATTTGGCTATTAGAATTGTAGCAAAATTCTGCCTGATCGCCGATTAGTAGTCACCAACTCTTTATTGACTTTATTGTATCCGAGAAATACCACTGTTTGATATGTTGATTTTCGTTGATCGATTACTAGTTATGAATAATAACAAGTTTAGAGGTCTTTAATCGCCAAATAAAAAACGATGTCCGACGGACTACATGTGTAGGTAAAAAGCAAGGTGCTCAGCGCCGAGGTATTTGCCTTAACATGTAGTTCAGAGCAGAGAGGTTTTTATTTGGCAAATAAAGACCTCTAAACTTAATATACTAGGACGAAAAAGAAACGCCGGGTAACCATAAATGATTGTTTTGAGGGATAAATTGTATTATTGGATTATTATATTCATTTTAGTAGGAAATGTCATCTGTATGAAACCAGCTGTTGAAGTTTCAATCGATTTCCTATGCTGATTATGTGAAAAAATACCCCCCTTTTAACGATGACAAGAGTTAGCGGCAGACAGACATGGGGACGTCGGGCTCTTAAGCTATTGTCGCGTTTGCGGTTTCCAACCGTATTGGGATGAATATGGCGATTAAGACTGCCTATAGTGTTACTTGCAGTTTCGCTAGCGGTTAGATGGCGATTATGTAAGTGAGAAAGTGTCATACTCCAATACTGACCTAGCGTCTTGACGCACGGACGTGCACTCCGCGGTCGGTCGTTGACCCTCCCCGTCACTCGCAGATGTTTAACAATACTTTCAATAGTTCCAATTTGCACACCAAAATGTGCAGCAACCTGCTTGCTGTTGGCATTGACCCGCAGCACAAGCATTGCTATAGCTTGCCTCCGCTCGACTTCCGACAATTGCAGCATTGATGCGAATTGCTCAATTTGATGTAAACGTTGAAAAATCGATATATGAATACTTAAACAGTATCAAATAGACTAAACATTTCTTTGGGCAAACTCAATGACCTTCCCCTGCACGGGATTCTTGCATCTGAGCACATGCCTCTCAAGGTGCGAAAAGGTAAGGTATTGTGTAGTTTTAAACGTGTGTACCGTTCAACAGCGAACAACACATACCGGTAAATCTGACTGATTTTCATTATTCTAGGCCAAGCAATAAAATATGTGTTGCATATTTTAAGTACCCGGCGTTTCTTTTTCATCCTAGTACATTATCTCTGTTATAACACAATTAATTAGAAAACGCACATTCGAAATGTGTTATTTTGTGGAAATTTTGCCATGATCTAGTTTTCGGCGTAGGAAACACATTGGCGGTTTAGTGACATCATTGATGATGTCATTTGACATTACCTTGATGCCACATGACGTTGTGGCACATACACAAAGCATAATTACATAGAGTCTTTGTTGTTCAAATAAAAACCAATGCAGTTCCTCTCTCGCTATATATGGATTTTACAATAGAGTGTTATGATGTCACAGAAGTACTCGGACGTGCAGGTGATGTTTTTGTCGTTGGTTTTGTCATATTATTGAAATGAGAATTTACAGCAATCAGTCTGAGATGCCTTGTCAAGTGAGTCGGGACTCCATATCGGGGAGTTAATGTTACAGCCCTTGTGTCTGCGCAGGCGTCGCTTTGAGTCTTCAGGGGGTTACAGATAAACGTTCTGACGCCCCGGCGATGTGGTACTGGCATATTGTTTGTAGAATCAGAGATATTGTCTTAGATTAGTTGGCGTTAGGCCTATGTCGTTGATTGATAGAGGCATTGGTCAACAAAACAGAATATTTTCATGATCGAAAGCGTGTCAGCCAATATATTCTGCTTGTAAAAACCATGTGGCAGTGGAACGTTCCACCGCCAAATGTTTACGATGTTGCAGGCATAAGTTCGGATTAGGTAACAAATTTTAACGATGTCGCTCCAAAAATTCCAATGTCGCATGATTCCCAATAGGGGTGGACTACCTTAATGCAATTATCAGCAATCTATTAATAAGTTGGCAAAGCTGACATGAATCATTCTACCATATGTCAGCAAAGCCATAAGCCATCAAAGCAGAATACCAGAATAGAGCCATTAATCTGACAAAGCCCCCCCCCCCCCTTTAAGGTAGTCCATCCCTAATGAGATTCATGCGACATCGGAATTAATCCAGCAATGTGGTTAAGATACGGCATTGCAGCATTCCACCACCGTAAAACTATGTTAACGACGTCACACAAATAAGTTCGGATTAGGTAACATATGTTTACGATGTTGCATGAATCCCATTAGGGATGGACTACCTTAATTCAGATATCAGCAATCTATTATTAAGTTGGCAAAAACGACATGAATCATTCTACCATACATGAGCAAAGCCATAAGCCATCAAAGCAGAATACCAGAATACAGCCATTCATCTGACAAAGTACAGCAGACATTACCAACATCTTCCTAAGGTAGTCCATCCCAATTGAGATTCATGTGACATCGAAATTATTCCTGCAATGTCGTTTAACATGCAGTTGTGGAACGTTTAACAGCGGAATAATATCAATGTCGCACATATCAATTCGGATAATGTTACAAAGTTTAACAAGTTCGCTCGAAAATTCTGAAGGTGCATGAATCTTTTAAGGGGTGGACTACCTTAATTCTATTTTCATCAATCTATTTGTAAGTTGGCGAAAACGACATACACTTTAATCATTCTACCATATGTCGGCAAAGCCATAATCCATTTAAGCAGAATACAAGAATACAGCCATTCATCTGACAAAGTACAGCCGACATTTCCAACATGTTCTTAAGGTAGTCCATCCCTTATAAGATTCACGCAACATCAGATTAGTATTCCAGTAATGTTGTTAACATTCAGCCGTGGAATTCTCCACCACTGCATGTTAATGATGTAGCACGTATAAGTTTGGATTAGGTAACAATGTTAACAATGTCGCAAGAATCTCTTCAGGGGTGGAGTACCTTAATTCAATCATCAGCAATCTATTGTTCAGTTGTAAAAGCCGACATGTATCATTCTACTGTACATCGGCAGAGCCATAAGCCATCAAAGAAGAATACAAGAATACAGCCATTCATCTGACAAAGTACAGCCAACATTTCCAACATCTTCCTAAGGTAGTCCATCCTAAATGAGATTCATGTGACATCAAAATTATTCCTGCAATGTCGTTAACATTCAGTTGTGGAACGTTTCAGAGCGGAAAAATATCAATGTCGCACATATCAATTTGGATAACGTTACAAAGTTTTGCAATGTCGCTTAAAAATTCTGGAGGTGCATGAATCTCATAAGGGGTGGACTACCTTAATTCTATTATCAGCAATCTATTTATAAGTTGGCAAAAACGACATACACTTTTATCATTCTACCATATGTCGGCAAAGCCATAATCCATTAAAGTAGAATACCAGAATAGGCTACAGCCATTCATCTGACAAAGTACAGCCGACATTTCCAACATGTTCTTAAGGTAGTCCATCCCTTATAAGATTCACGCGACATCAGATTAGTATTCCGGTAATGTTGTTAACATTCAGCCGTGGAATTTCTCCACCACTGCAGGTTAATGATGTCGCACATATAAGTTTGGATTAGGTAACAATGTTAACAATGTCGCATGAATCTCTTTAGGGGTGGAGTACCTTAATTCAATCATCAGCAATCTATTGTTCAGTTGTAAAAGCTGACATGTATCATTCTACTGTACATCGGCAGAGCCATAGGCCATCAAAGCAGAATACCAGAATACAGCCATTCATCTGACATTGAAGTACAGCGGACATTACCAACATCTTCCTAAGGTAGTCCATCCCAAATGAGATTCATGTGACATCGAGTTATTCCTGCAATATCGTTAACATGCAGTTGTGGAACGTTTCAGAGCGGAAAAATATCAATGTCACACATATCAATTTGGATAATGTTACAAAGTTTAGCAATGGCGCTCGAAAATTCTGAAGGTGCATGAATCTCATAAGGGGTGGGCTACCTTTATTCTATTTTCAGCAATTTATTTATAAGTTGGCAAAAACGACATACACTTTTATCATTCTACCATAAGTCGGCAAAACCATGATCCATTAAAGTAGAATACCAGAATACAGCCATTCGTCTGACAAAGTACAGCCGACATTTCCAACATGTTCTTAAGGTAGTCCATCCCTTATAAGATTCACGCGACATCAGATTAATATTCCGGTAATGTTGTTAACCTTCAGCCATGGAATTCTCCACCACTGCATGTTAATGATGTCGCATGTATAAGTTTGGATTAGGTAACAATGTTAACAATGTCGCATGAGTGGAGTACCTTAATTCAATCATCAGCAATCTATTGTTCAGTTGTAAAAGCCGACATGTATCATTCTACCGTACATCGGCAAAGCCATAGGCCATCAAAGCAGAATACCAGAATACAGCCATTCATCTGACATTGAAGTACAGGGGACATTACCAACATCTTCCTAAGGTAGTCCATCTCAAATGAGATTCACGGGACATTGGAATTTTTTTGGTAATGTTGTTCACATGTGGCTGAGGAACTTTTCGCCGAGTAATGTTTGCAACGTCGCACATATAAATTCTGATTACATAACAAATGTTAACAATGTTGCTCGAAAAATTTTGAAGTTGCAAGAATCTCATTAGGGTTGGACTACCTTAATTCAATTATCAGCAATTTCTTGATACTTAAGTTGGCAAAGCCTACATGTATCATTCCACCATATGACGGCAGATGTCATTTGGTCTTACAGAGCCGATATATATCCCCCGATATATATCCCCGATTTTGACAGAGGATATCAGGCCGATCATAGGAGACAATATCGGTCCAATCATGAAAGCGGATATCGAGTAACCAGCTTTTAGTGGTACAGGTCCAATATTGGACTGATCATGAAAGTCGATATTGGGAAGATCAAAGGAGCCGATATCGGTCTGATCTTGAAAGCCGATATCGGGCAAATATTGTTTGGTGTTACAGAGCCGATATACGCCCAATTTTGACAGACGATATTGGTCCGATCATGAAAGCCAATATTGGGTAGGCAGCTGTTGGTGTTACAGGGCTGATATCGGACTGATCACAGGCGTAGATATTGGGAAGATCATAGGAACCGATATCAGGCCGATAATCAAAACAAATATCGGACGGATTATATCGTTTGCTGTTACAGAGACGACTTTGGGCCGACATTTCTGTGAATATCAGGCCAATCTGAAATGTTTGCTTGGAATAAAGACTTAATTTTAAGAAGCAACACAGTTGGGATGAAACCTCTTCTAATCTCTTCCTAATCCCTTTGAGCCTTTGGCATCTTCCATGTGAATCTCATTAAGGGTGTACTAAAACATCAAAATTTATATGAAGGGACAAAGTTTGGACTTGACAAACACTTCAATTTTCAATTGATGGCAACTCCAAAAGTTATCTTCGATTCCACCAAAAACTGTTGGTGCCCCATTGCTGGTTTCACATTCCAAATGTTTATGTGACACGAAAGCATAAGGTTGTTCATGATGCAGACTTTCCACTATAGTCTACAGCTATATATGATGTGAAGATTGCCCTGGATTATTTTTATTGTAAATGTTGTTTAATGATGCACAGACTGTCCACCCAAAGCTTAAATTATACAGGCTATGCGTGATGCAAACCTTATGCTTGTTACAAGCAAATTCTTATTTTCCCATAAAGTTTTCTAACTAGAAAGTGGGCAGAAAGTTGCAAAATTTCATTGCAATTGTCATCTGCAACTTCTTTCAATAGGCACCCTACGTATTGAACAAAGTTTTGCCGTTTGAGAGCGAGTTATAACTTAAATTGTTATAACTTATTTGTTTCCTTGTTATCAAGCATGGAAAACTAAGTTTAAAATTCCTGAATTCCTTTTTTATATCAAAGGCTTTCGTTTGTAAGGTGCTTAAAACCAATTAGTAAATTCTGGGAACACATTGATAGGTGCATAGGCCTATAAAATACATTGGAAATTTGTTAGTTTTTATAAAATGAAATGTCTTATGCCGTTCGTAGCTGTGTCAGGTAACTTGAAACACCAAGTGAGTTCTGTCGAAATTTCCGATCGACATGCTTAATGAGATAATTATGCTCTAATATTCGTTTTTCCTATTGTATTTATTGAATAAAAATCTTTTCTGACCTTCTTTTATTCTTCGTAAAAGAATTAAAAGGTTAAAGTAACAAAGTATAGCTAGTTCAGTGTCGTACTTTCCGACCTTCCCATTTTAAAATGGGGCGATCGGATTAACAATTTTAAAATGGGGATATGCCCATTTTAAAATGGTAAGTATTGCCAAACGGTTTACAACAGTGATAAGCAGGTTCGTCATTCGCCACTAGTCGGTTCGACCTAAAATAGTGGAGACGGAAATTATTTTCAATAAAAGACCTTTACGCATAAAATGATTTCTTAAATATGGAATATGTCACCAGGATGCAATCTTTGAAGTCGACAAATCTATTAGAGGCTCTGAAAAGAGGAGTTCAGCAAATTTTACTAACCTTGTTTTGTTTCTTTTTTTCTTTTTGTCCAGTGTAAATGGCGGCGTTTACGACAAGGGAGGTAAATCTAGCAAAAATCGATAAAGTATGCCTATTGAAATTATCTGTCAAAAACATCTGACAACGCATTCCACGTGTCACTAAACCTTCCCCAAACCGAAAGAATCGGATTGTCCCGATTTGAATAGTGCTGCAGACGACAAAATGGATGTGGGTTATCGAGATAAGATAGATCCGTGTCTTATATCTAAAGCGAAACAAATATTGAGACAAAAGGAGAAAATGTTGTTTTGTAGCACTGAGGCTCCGCTCAGTAGGCTACCTTCTTTTCTCTCAATGTTTTCCCACGAGTTTGCATTCATTGACTTCAAAATCAGGGGCTCGTATTATCAACGGTCAGAAAATATTTAGACGAAAGAAGAAGTTATCAGCATTTCCTTCTTTTCAACTTCAACTGTTTCAGTCATAAAATCAATTCTGATTATGCCTACTGTTGGCTAGCGTCCCAATATTTCCATAGCCTCCTTTCCTACAGACGTCAAAATCAGGCCTTGTTTGGGATATGGTTAAAAATAGTAGAGTCTAGATTACACCATAAAACATGGACGTGTGTGTAGAGAGTAGGGGAGACCGGGGTATCATGAACCACTTTTTGATAAATTTCAACTAGGGTTTTCTTGGTTTCACACAGAGTGCTCTGATCAACACCATATCAAAGATCAACATCTCTCGCATTTTTCTAAACCTTTGACAGATACTTTCGACATCCAGAATCCACAGAAAATCATTTTAAACAGAGCTGGTGAAATGGTTCGTTTAACCCCTTTGACGGGGTAGGTTGAACAAGTACACGGGGTAAGTTGAACCAATAGGCATATTTTCGATAATTATTCACATTAAAGAGAGAGATAAACACGAGATTTCATTCATAATAATGAATAAGGGTGTTACCTGCAATAATATCATAAAATTTCATACAAAGAATAAAAAATATCCGAGCTTTCAAGATTATTCGCTAGGTCATACAATAAACACTTTAATAGATCCAGGATATTAAGTGCATGTTTTCTGCACTTATTTTCATAGTGGTTCAACTTACCCCGGTACACACCATGGTCATATACTTGCCATTTGTGAAGAAACTATCTCACCATGTCAATAACGGAATGCAATATTGCATTCTGAAGATATCATACATCTGTAAGATGTAAAGAATACTGTTGCGATTTGCTGTGCATTGTAGTGCGAAGACGGAATGCATGAAATGTGAAAACCAATTTTAAGGTCGAAAATTCGTTTTTTGGACATATAATCCACATAATATGACAAAATCTCTCGATATTTTCACCGATGAATACTTCAACATTCCCGCGTCGAATAGGCTACTTACACCGAAGACGTGAAATTCAAAATCACGCGAGAGAAAATTGAAGTGGTTCATTTAACCCGTGGCTCAACTTACCCCGGTCTCCCCTAGGCCTAGGCCTAAGGAAAAGGGCTTAGGGCTAGGCCTACTTGTCAAAAAAGTTGTTAACGATGTCTACTGAATTTGTGTAGGCCTACATAAACCCATTAGCCTACTGCATGATTACGCTTTAAAGATAAAAGCTTTGGAAAACTTCGTGGAAAATAAAGAAGAAATTGCTTGTGACAAACAATTTCTTCGTTTTCCACTTTTTATATAGGCTACCCAATTAGACAAAAAAGTAGATCTAGCCTAATATTCCACTCACTCTGCAACATCTTTGAATTCGGACCAGTCTATAATTCAGCCGTTTGGTAATGAGTTAAAGCACAAACTAGCCTATATTGAAGCAAAAGAATAAACTTTGAATTTTGAAACATTTTAGACTACCCGAGAACGAACATGATAACGGAAGTGACTCATTTAACCCCGGTCTCCAATATAAATGCTAACACATGCAGAAAATCTTCACGAAATAGATTTTAAAAAAATGCAGACGACAATATTAATGCCAACTTTCGCAGAAAAACTCCACGAGATATAGAGAAAAACTTAAAGGAAAAGCATAAAATGCTGGATATCCTTCGTCAAAAAAATGATTGAATGCGGTTCTATGCTACTTTCAATTATTTCGTCATACCGTGCAACTAGTAAGCTAACCATGCGTTCCTGACATTTCTCGCATTGGTACAATCACAGCATCCAATCTGGATCACCTGTTGCCCACGGGGGATGCCCGACACCAAGGATTAATCCATAACCAAACGACAAAATTTAGACTTGTCCAAATTCAGAGATATTGCAGACGATAATTTCAAGTGAATGGAATCTTATATTTTTTGTCGTGGTAGAAAACATTACATATGTGTACACGAAATGCACAAATTGCTTGTCATGAGCCTTTTCTTCATTTTCCACAATTGGGTGTGTCACAATCAGATGTACATCCTGCACCTGCCTCATGTTATAGGATTCCAGTTGACATACAAATCAATATAACAACATAAATTTGATCTTATGTTAATCGCAAAATGATTGTTATGTTATGTACCAAATCTTAGGAAGAATGCATTAGCGGTAAAAAAGTTATTGCAATAAATGTATTGAAAAAATGGGGTAGAAATGAAATATTGATGTTTCATTTGAATTTTCCTTATTTTCCACTTTAGAATTTTGTATGAGATTGTTCTATTATTCTACACGACATGCAGCATTCAGTAAAAGAAATTATTCAGCTTTTATCTGCAGGTTATTTTTTGAAGATGTGATCAGAATTGATTGATTTATTACAAAAATACCGAGACCACCCTTTCGTTACATAATTTCACTTTCGTAGATGGTTTTTTATAGTGCGAAAAAAATTAACTTATGACTTACAGAATTTCATTATTTTCATTTTTCTTTTGAATAAAGACATGTAAATAAAAATTTCAATTGAAATGTTG
This sequence comes from Fragum sueziense, assembly GCA_963680895.1. Lineage (NCBI taxonomy): Eukaryota > Metazoa > Mollusca > Bivalvia > Cardiida > Cardiidae > Fragum > Fragum sueziense. The sequence goes on along the minus strand of OY804602.1, from coordinate 12,074,576 downwards.
ATAATGCATCAAAAGGTAACTAAGCTATTTCGGCAAGAAGTTTGTTGACCTAAAATGTCCTGTCCGTAGACACGGTTTAACAAAGTGATTTTTAAGTAATATCATTTACAGATTGTGACAAAAGAATCTTTAGCCGTTAGCAAATCTATAAAATCAGATTGGCACGAAATTTTATCAAATTTTATTGAGTACTTTATTTTTTATGTACAATAACAGAAATGTCTTGTCCGTAGACAAAATGTCTTGTCCGTAGACAGGTGTAAAATAGCTTCTTAAATGGACACAGTCTTTGTTAGCTGATATTGTGGACATGTTTCTGCTAAATTATTGTGCTTTTCCTTGAAAGAAACATATTTTTAGTGAAAGTAAGGTCAAATAGTGGCTCACAGGCAAAAATAAATGCGTCTACGGACAAGACAGGATTTCATAACAGATATTATGAGTACCTCATGCCGCATTTTAATCATCATTTTTTATATGTATTTCATTATTGTTGGTATCCAACAGTCGAAATCAGTAAAAAAAATCTTCCCGAGAACCATTTTCCAAATTGGGTACTGTACATGATTGAGGTAAAAAAAACAATTTAATGCTGAAAAACACCATATTTTGCTTTCTTAAAATTTTCTATCTTATCAAATTAAACTTTTGATATTAATCTAAATTGATAAATGTTTTCCTGATGTTTAGGTCTCTACAAGAGAAAAGGAGAAATGTTTTGAAACATCAAAGGCAAATAATAATATTGAATAGATTATTTACCGACAGTTTCCGTTTCCCCTCTGTATTTTCTACCATATCTCAATTAAAATTCAAACTCCCATAAACGCTATTCTATTTACAATTTCCCAAAATGTCACAAACTTGGCTTTTTGCTGCAGACGACGATAAAATATATGATCGTCAAGTTGGAATTCTTGTATAAAACCATAGCAAAGAAGATATTTATGAAAAATAAGAAATAATCTGTTATGATAGCACTCCCTTCTTTTGTCATAATGTTTTTCCATGCAAAGACTTTTATGTACTCGTACAGGCGTCAAAACCCAGTCTTGTTCGGGAAATGGTTAACATTCATAATTATTAAAATAATTAATGCTGCATTTTTAAGTTTAAATTGATATGTGAATTTTTTATGCTTGTATCTTAAACAATAGCTAAGTATTAGTAGCTCATCTGAACCTATTATGCTCTAGTTAAGGCATTGTTAGCTATCAATGTCCGTTGTCTGTCCGTTTGTCCGAATGTCTATTCAACAGTTCAATAACTGCTCGAAATTTGTACTTTTCTTGTTTAAAGTTTATTCCCTTAAAAAATGAAAAGTTTTGGTGTTGTTTATGGTCAATTATATATTATATTAATACCGTTGAACTGTAATCATTGTTAAAATGTCCAGTCCGTAGACAACGTTCAATGCAAATACGACCAACTTCAACAGTCATTATTTCTGTAAGTAATCGTATTAGGATAACAAATGTATATATCATTTTAAAGAAAATTGAAATTCCTGTCAATATTTGTTACTTTTAGGGCTGTACATACAATACTGAATGAAAAAAGAAAACTGAATTCATGCCTAATTTAGATAAAATGTGAGAAAATCAGATTTTTTCAAAATAATTATGTCATGGTCACTTTGTTTTTCATCTCATTTGAAAGCTTAGTCTGTGGTGTTATGATGTAAACTGTTTTCTCCATTTCAAATGAAATTGATATTTCCAAATATGTGTAAGAAATTATATGCAACTTACTCTTTTTCCTCTAAAATCCCAAGTTTAACATGTAAAATAATTGAAATCCTTAAATCTGTGTAAAAAATGTTATTATTTTCATGAAGATATATTATTTAGCTTTCAGGAAAATATTGCCTCTATTGTATTCAATGACTTTGAAAAATCACCTTTGGTGAAACATAGTTTGCGCATCTGATTGTGACACACCCGAAATTTGTTTTCTCGTGCATTTTACTTGAAAGGATCCAAAAAGCGTCACTGTGCAGTAATGGATTAGTAATCGAGTCAAACGACTTTTGTCAAATGTCAAAAAGATGTTGACCAAGCCAATCTCCGAACTCATGACCCCGAGAATAAGACTGATAGACGTTACCGACTACGCTATCCTGGCTCGGCGGGAGTTACTGTTTATTTTATCAGCATTTTCTTCTTTTGTCTCGGCGTTTTTGTTGCAGACAAGGGACGCCAAAAATAGGGCCCTGTTTTACTTAGTAACTATTTCTACTTTTTCTAGCATATACCGCTATTTGAGCGTAATTGAACAGCGACACTTGTGAACTACTTTTAACAGCATAATGGTAATATCACGCAGGCCGGAACATCAAATCATGGATTCCTGGTAGCTGTCCCACCTGCAATATCTCAACACCCAAATTCGAGCCTCCAGCTGCTCTCACACTTAGATGACACACATACAAATGGCCAGAGACAAATGACTTGGGCGTCAAAAAGAATATTGGCCAACACACAGGTTTGTTTCCCCACAGCACAATGGCTTCGGAAAACATCGTGGAAAATGAAGAAATTGCTTGTGATAAGCAATTTCTTTATTTTCCACAATGTTTTCTACACACAAAAAACACACAAAAAGTGTACATTTCATCCACTTGAAATTGTTGTCTGTAACATCTTGGAAATTAAACCAGTCTGAAATTTGGGCATTTGGTAATGAATTAATAAATCAGACAAAGAAAAGAAGCAATGTCGGACATCATTCAAAATTTTATTTTACAATATCCTTCAGAATTACAAAACGTTGCAATAGCTTTTCAACAAGCAAAATTTCATTTATTGTCTCTCAAACCAAATGTTGTGGGTAAGCCTAATCATTCGAATCATCTCATTATAATAAATATAGTTTTAGATTTTGAAATAACAAAATAAGAATTCATTTTAGTCCTTTCATTGATAGAAAAGGCTTGGGAAAGCGTTGAGACAAAAAAAGAAAATAGATCTACCAATTCCAAACATTTTCACATTTTGACTCAATATTTATCTTGCTAAATTGTACATTTTTTCTATCTTTATCAACATTCATCCAATTTCTTATCTACAGCAGTTTTGTATTTGGACTGCCCTATCATATTCTCGTTTAGAGAAGGGTAAACCTGAGGCGCGTTCTTTAGAGCCAGATTTTTTTAAGATTCCTTGAGATTTCTTAAGATATTTCAGGATAAAGTGTTCTTTAGACCAAGATTTTAAAGACGCTCAATGGGAGGCGCCATTAGCCTATACTTCGTGCGGAAACCCTCGGTCAACTCTGTAGAAACAATATAAAAGAGACTTGACTGAGTTGTTCCGAACGCTTCGTAATTTACAAACCATGGTGTTCCGAGGAATGCTCCATACTTTATACAAATGACATCATCATGACGTCATTTGTATAAATATGGAGCATTCCGAACAGCTCGGTCAAAGTGTCGGTCTTAAAAACGCTCTATTCAAAACATCTTAAGAAATCTTAAAAAATCTCGCTCTAAAGAACACGGCTCTGTCCTATCTGTGTTTTTGTAGTTGTTTTTTATGTTTGAAAGTTCTACAACATACAGTCGACACTCGTTATCTCGACATCAGATAAGTCAAAATTCCGCTTAAGTCGAAGTGAAAGTCATGTCCCATTATCAACATATGGATATCAAAATGAATTCCGAAACAAATACAGCCATTGAAATTTAGTAGGAAAAGGATAGAAATTGCTCGTGTCGAGCAATTTCTTTCCTTTTTCTACTATATTTCAATCATGGACACATATGATGCCCATCAAAAATGGTTAAATATCGTTTTCATAGTAAATAATTAAAATCGGATTACTCGAACTCCGGATATGTCAAGGTATTTTGATGGCCCCTCTGATTTCCACACAACGAGTGCGGACTGTATTTCATTACTCCATAGTCAGAGCTACAGATAAGGGGGAGGCAATATATTCTTTTAAAATGCAATATTTCATTAACAATTCACCAAACCCTACGTTGTTGGTTCTCAATGAAATCTTCTCTTAAAGACAATTCAAAAAGTACCACAACAGACATGGCAAAAATTGTCAGACAATCAGACATATCTGATAAAATTTCCCTTGGTCTGATGATTTTTTTGCTACTGTCAGTCCAAATGTCTGACACTCCAGTCCTTTTGATCTGTCAAGATAGTGAATGAGAGTTCTGTCTGACAAAATTTTATTCGGTCTGACAGATTATTATGTACTGTCACACCTAATGTCTGACGAAGATTTTTGGTATTTCGCCATGTCTGCCACAACATAGGGTTTGGATTCAAAATAACAAAATTAGAATGTCTCCACCCCTATCTGTTGCTCTGCATATACTTGTAATCAACGGCTGAATAAATACATAAATACAATCGATAAAACCTTAACCCTTTCCCAAACGGCAAAATTTTAGGGTTATCCAATTCAAAAACTGCCACACATGACAAAATAGCTGTAATGAAAGATAGAATTTGTGTTAAATATGGCATAGAAAAAATTGAGACAAAAGGAGAAACTGCTGGTTATCAGCAGTTTCTTCTTTTGTCTCAATGTTTCCTCAAGCCCTTTCTGTTAGGGACGTCAAAACCAGGTCTTGTTTGGGAAAGGATTATAGAAACTGTTAACACATTTCTTACAGTAATAATAATAATAATAAAAATCCCCAAATTTATAACTACTGTAAAAACATCTGGTATAAAAATAACATTTGTATCCAAAATGATTCAATCTATTAACCCATTCCCACACAATGACTCTTTTTGATTCCCTTTAAGATAATGATTTGGAAAACCTTGTTGAAAATGATAAAATTGCTTGTGACAAGCAATTTCTTCATCTCCCACAACGTTTTCAAATGAGAAAGACCAACATATGTAAAATTTTATTCACTTGAAAGTGCCCTCTGCAACATCTTTGAATTAAGAAAAGCAAAAGCTTTCATCACAGAATTACTTCAAAATAAAAAAAAATTCATTCATTTAAAATTGTCCATCTGCAACATCTTCGAAATTTATTCTACAATTTTTCCATCTGGTAATCGGTTGAATAGGGAACGATTTTATCCTGCTAAATACGACGTAATTTCGGACAAACAATAGTATTTTGTATGTGTTGTTATAAAATATCTTAACTACGGCTTGATTCAAGCCGTAGTTATAGAGGAAAATAATTGACCCGGCAGAGTGACCTTTACTGTACTCAAAAGTGGGAAAGTTTATTTCCATTTTAGATGGGAATAGGTCCTTCGTTAATTAACGTAAAAGCGTGCACTGTATCCGTTAGATCTATACAATATTGTAGCGCCATGTGAAAATAAGACTTTATCTAATTTAGTCAAATAAAAATGTTAAGCTACTGTGGTCTGTTTGGATTGAAATTTTCAGTAAAGCTAATTATTGAAATAAGCGTAATTTTTAAAAATAAAATGAAAATATTTAAATACAGTCCACATCCTGGTCATACCGTACAGATGGCACAGGTTAACCGGGATCGGCATTTTTGCATAATTATTCAGTTATTGTATACAAATTACCATTTTAAGATGAAGCGACAAATGAACGTATGCACGTGCAAATACTGTTAAATCGTTGAATAATATGATCATTAGCTGTAAATAGCGAAACATGCGAAGTGTTCAGCAAATCACGAGGGGTTCCAGCATACCTATCACCCCTGGACGATAAGTCTGTTGACCTTTCCGCTTGGTCTGCTCTGCCGGGTCAAATCTCGCCGTCAATACAAGATTTTATAACAACACTGATGGTTTATCAAAACATAACGGCAAACCCGATCTAGTTATTTAACAAAATTCATTGCCATTCGGCCACCATCTTTTTCATTATCAAGCTATCAATACTAAAACCATCTCTTTTGTTTTTACTTTTGCATTTCTTGGATGAAACACTGTCAATCTCTGAATGTTCATTTGTCTCCAATACATTAGCTTCATGGTTATTGTACTGACTAGCTTCATTTGAACAATTCTCATCGCTATTGTTGAGGATTTTATGTACATCTATATCACTTTTGGAAGTACATGTATCTATTGAATCTATCACCGTCTCACTATGTGTATTGATTTTTAAACTATCTTTTGTGTAATTTAGTTGATGATCGCTTTTGGAATCTTGTTGATTTATGTCTGTACTAGGGATTTCATGATTTCTATAAAAGTTATCTGCACTAAAATACCTCTTTGAGAAATCCGCAATAAGGTCATCCTCACTCATGCCTGTATTTCCATTGTAAACATCATTTACATTAACTGAATGACTATTATAACCTGCTTCATTTATACTTGCATCTCTATTTACCATTTCATTGATGATTTCTAAACTCTTGTCTTCGAGATCCTTCAGGACTTTCATCCGATCAACTAGATTGACGTCTATTCCATCAGACAGCCGTAAGTTAGGCACCTGGAATGAGTTTGGTTCATGTGATATTGGCTTGTCATGTGACTTCATGTGTATCGAGTACGCAGACTTGGTGAAGAAGGCTAGATCACAGATCTCACACTTGAATGGCGTGTCACCAGTATGTAGACGCTGGTGGATCTTGAGATGGTTACTCTGGGCAAACACAGCGTCACACAGATCACACTTAAATGGCCGCTCACTTGAATGTACCTTCTTGTGACGCGCCAGGGCAGCCTTCATACCAAACTCAGCAAAACACATGTCACACTTGTACTTCTTCTCCGGGTCTGTATGCTTTCTGAGATGGTTGTTGTATCTCTTCTCTGTTGTCAGTTCCAGGTCACAGTATGGACATTTAAACTCGGTATCTCCATTATGAATATTCTTTTGCATATGTCGTGTGTAACTGTATCGGAGAACAAACGTGGCATAACAGATGTCACATCTGTAAGGTTTTTCACCTAGATGTACCTCTAGATGTTTCTGATAACTTTTCTCCTTCAGAAACTTGAGATTGCATGTGTCACAGCGGAACATCTTCTCCCCTGTATGTAACATGTTGTGTTCCTTCATCTGGGTGCTGTTGACGAACGAAGCCTCACAAAACTGACATTTATACGGCTTCTGTCCAGTATGGATGGCCATGTGGCGGTCTAGATTACCTTTCTGATTGAATGCAGCTTCACAGACTGTACATTTAAATGCTTTAATGCCTGCGTGTATTTTTTTATGTGTGACGAGCCCGCCTAGTCGTGTAAAGCGAGCGTTACACAGATCACATGCGAAGGGTCTCTCCCCGGTGTGTGTTTTGACGTGGAACTGACAATTCCATTTCGACTTAAACTCGGCCGCGCATATATCACAAACAAACCTCCGCTCACTCGGATCATCTGCCGACTCCTTCACACTAAAGCCTACTGCTGGCTTCTTCTCCTTTACTTCTTTCTTCTCCTTTCTTGGCTTCTTCTCCTTCACTGCTGCTGGCTTCTTCTTCTTCTTGTCTTTACCTGATACTTTACCTGATTCTATCTCTTTTATATGAACATCTAAATGCTTCATGAAGGACTCGGCAACTTCAAATGTCTTACTGCAAAATTCACATTCATACAGCCTACGTTCTGTTTCTACATCACCATGTCTCTTGTTTTTCTTGTATTTAATCTTTTTCTTTGCTTGTTTTTCCTTTATTTCATCATCAGACTGAGTTTCCAAACCATTCATATCAATACTGTCACCAGCATCTGAGTCACAATCTTCCTGTATCTTGGCCTTATTCCTCATACTTTTCTTGCGTTTACTAGAACCTTTGCAGTTTTCATTATCACCATTTTTAATTCTTGTAGAGGTATCTTCCTTGATACAACTCCTCTTCCTCTTCTTAGAATCTGGTAGACTGATAATATCAAACTCTACAATTTCAACATCATCATCACCAATGGTACCATCAACACCAGCATAATCACCACCATGATGATGCTGGTGATTATAATCATTTGTAGTATCTGCTTGATTATTTCCGGGTACATCATCATTACTTCCGGGCGCATAAGCATCATTTTCGTGTATGTCAGCATCATCCCTGTCTGAATCCTCCTCATCATCTGTGCTGGTATCGTAGTTGTGGTTTGTTAGGTTTGTAGCAGCATTACAGGAGGTATCTGTCCCATCCGTGTCTACAGGTTTAATACTGGTGAAGAAATCTCGGTCAGAACGTTCAGTTTTTACAATGGATGGATCGTGCATACCAGCCATACACGCTGAGAAATCTGCATCGCTAAGTTCAGAATCACAGTGAGTTATTGACATATGCTTCTTCAACTTCTTCTTCCTATCAAATGTATCCGAGCATATATCGCATGTGTACTTTTTTCTATTTTCACCATTAAGCATATCTTCAACATGATCGGTCTCAATTTCATGTTCCACCTTTATTGTTACCTCTTGCATTTCCTCTTCATTAAAGCTATTTCCTTGTATCTCATTACATGATGTAACCATAAGTCCTTCTGCCTCAACATCAGATTCTTCATCTATCTCAGTCCTTATTTGGTCCACATTTATGGTTTCCTCTTGCATTTCCTCTTCATTATGTCTATTTTCTTGTATCTCATCACATGATGGAACCATGTGTCTTGCTGTCTCAACAATATGATCTGCCGTCTCAATAATATGATCTGCTGTCTCATTTTCAGATCCATCATCTTGCATTTCCACTTCATCATGACTTTTGTTTTGTATCTCATCACATGGTGTAACCATATAATCTGTCGTCTCAACATCAGAATCGTCATCCATGTCAGTCCTTATTTGGTCATGTACAGGTGAATCATTGTCCTCACAATGCACATCATTGTCTATAGTCCTCATATTTTGTGTGTTATCCATCATTTAGGCATCAAAAAGTCAACATGGAACCTAGTTGCCTTAATTCAACGGATATTTTTCATAACTCTGTCATCACAAATAGCTAGAGTTCTCATTTTGGTTCACTGTCCAGTGTCTTTTCTTTAATGCATAAAAATATCGTCTTCACTATTTCTGCTGAATTTCATTTCATCTCACCTGAAAGTAAAAAAAGGCCTGATTAAAATTTTTATTTCACATCACATTTATGTGATCTGACAGTCACCAATTAGAGGTCATCTTCTATGACCCTACAAAAACCAACATAAATCAACTTTAACCTTGCCAAACAAGGTCATTTGATTCTACTTTAACTTTAAATAATTTTCAGTTGGAAGCAAGGGCGGATCCAGGAATTTTTTCCAGGGGGGTCCAAGCTAGGGGTGAAACAGTTTACCGGTATACCAATAAACCGCGGTCTGCTCAAATGAAAAACCGGTAACCGGTTCGGATTCTACCGTACCGGTTTGTCTACTCTTTGTTTTATCAGAAAGTCCAGTTTTTTCGTAATATATATCAGATATCATTGAGCATTTTCACAACTCTATAACTTGTTTCATATCTTTTCTGTTGTGTGGTTTGATTTTAACAAAGATCGAAATCCGCGAAAACTAATTACCATATTTATTCCAATAAACGCCCATATTCTAATAAACGCCCACCCCCCAATCTCGGCTGAAAATCTGCTTATATTTACAACAATTTTGGCGAAAAAGGGTGATTCTAATAAACGCCCATCCCCCATTCTGGATTAAAATAATGAAAGTCATAAACAAAAATCATTTCCAAAAGCAATCAAAAAGGGAATGTCCAGTCCTTGATATGTTTCATAAACAAAAATCATTTCCAAAAGCAATCAAAAAGGGAATGTTCAGTCCTTGATATGTTTTTAATGAAGGGATTTCATTGGAAAAGTCATATTTTCCAGTCCTTACAACAAAATATTGTAAATTCGACTTGCTGAACTTCGAGTCCATGAATTGACACTTGATTTGCAAATTTTGACTTACAAAATTAGAATACCTCTAATAAACGCCCACCCACTACTTTTTCATAGACCATGTTTGTAATAAACGCCCGGGCGTTTATTGGAATAATTACGGTACTTTTCTTTATTTACGTAGTCAGGCGAGTCCAACCAGAATTATGTTCTTGGTTAAGACGTGATTAAAACTAACTGATTATTTATATTTCTAAAACTTGCATGGTAAGTTGCAACCGATTAAATAATACTCATTACTATACAATATTTATGATCGTAAATTTTGGAACATATTTCATTTTACAAATCAGTGTTTCAATATGTTTGAATTTATTTGGCAGGAGAGTACAATCGATCGCACCGCCTATCGTGATCTCTCGTTTTTGTCGAGATTTGACGATTTCTACTTTCACTTTGCAGCCGCTGCACGCTAAATTGAAAACTTTTGGATCTGTAGTTTAACCATTTAATGTGTAAACCATCCGAATATGTGAAAAGCAACTCAGATATTTTAATCATGATCGAAATATTTCGCTATAAGATTTAATTTTATGGAAATTACCAATTCTATTTTCTTTCATTTTTCTAAACTCAAGTGATTCTAGCCGGCCGAAAATTGAGACAGTCACCAGTGCCAGGTACTTGGGGGTTGACATTTCAAATAACCTCAGCTGGAATGCACATATTGACAGAATAACAACAAACGCTAGCAGGACTCTTGGTTTCATAAAAAAAAACATCAAAACTAAATCAACCAAAGTTAGAGAAGCTGCATACCAGACACTAGTCAGGCCACAACTCGAATATGCGTCCGCAGTATGGGACCCCCATACTAAAGACAATATTCGAAAGATTGAAATGGTCCAGAGACGTGCAGCACGCTGGACTGCAAATGAGTACTCTCTGACCACTAGTGTCTCATCGCTGCTGTCTCAACTGTCCTGGCAAACCCTAGAGCATAGAAGGTCAATAGCACAGCTTTGCCTGTTCTACAAAATTATTCATTGCATTGTAGCTGTCCCTCTTCCAGAGTACATACAACCCACTCGAAGAGTTTCTCGATACTGCCACTCCATGACATTCCGCCAGATACATACTGGCAAGGACTATTATAAATATTCATTTTACCCATTTATGATTAGCTATAGTCCAGTGGAATGCCCTCCCTGCAAATGTTGCTGTCTCTCCAAGCCTTGAAAGTTTCAGGGCAGCAGTTGGAGGACTTCAACACGTCAAACCTTAAGCAGTGCACTGCAAGTTTTTAATATTTTACTTTTTAGACTTTTAATGCATTTTATTGATCAATCCTTAATGGTTGTTTTTATCTCCCCTTCATATTCGATCTTGTTTTAACCATTACCCTCTTATCTTGTCTTTGTCTTTTTTACTCTGTAACTTTTTTCTTAACCCTGACGCGCAGTGCCTGCCAAAAATGCCCGCGAGGGCGTAGGCAGTATCAGAAGATAGATAGATTGATAGATAAATTAATAAATGTAGAATGCATTTTCCATTAATTTTGTTTGTCTTGCTCCGAAGAAGCATGAGGGCAGGTTCGTAGCCACAAACCACCTAGTCACAGTCTAGTGATGACGGGTAGAATCACTACCATGTACCTGGCTAGCTGAGTGGTTAGAGCATCCAACTAGTAATCCAGGGGGTCAAGGGTTCAAGTCCCATGTCTGGTGCACTTTTTCTCCTCTAATTTACAAAGTACAAATTACAACATTGCTAGCCGGGCACCTGGCCGTGAGTCTACTTAACATCACCACGGATCTACCAAAATTGAAAAGAGTGAACAAATCCTATGAGAAAGCACAACTTGATGAGAAACAGGGATATGCAGATTTCGCCCACAGATTTCATGCAATTTCCTGCCTTTGTCATGATTAAAATTGTGATTTGTGTTTGCGATCGACTATCAAATCAATTGGGGTACGGTGAACTCGGCCTGAAAAAAACTCGGCCTTATAAAAACTCGGCCTGTATACGAACTCGGCCTGTCGAACTCGGCCTCAATATAGGCTATATAGCACTGTTGTATATTGAAATTATTATAAAAATATTTGGTATAAAATATCATGATAGTTTTTAATTCATTTTTATATCGTCCGAATTATGTATTATTTAGAATTAGATCTAATATTATTTAAATTTGTAATTAAATTAATATTTTGAACTTATGTCATATTCAACTATGTTTTTAATTGTAATATTCGATTGTAAATGATTATTATTATTGTAAATAATTGCCTTTTACGCATTTTGATTAAAACATTCTTATTTGTTAACATTTTATTATTTTCTATTTCGATTATTATAAACGGCAAAATGTTTGGTTGGTTCATTTCCTTATCTGCTGCAGTCTTCAAAATGGATATTGTCGAAGAAAGTAATAATATACAATATTTAAAGGCAAAATGAGAAAATGATGAGAATCATAATTTTCTTGTTTTGCCTAAATTATTTCCACAAGCCTATTTTATTAGGCTCCTCATATACCAGGTTTTGTTAGCAAAACGATTAACAAGTTATGGTACTTTAAGAAATTAAGGGTGTGAATCACTCGCTACTTTAATTGCTACTTTGATTATGACGCGTGGCTAGGCCTACTGTGAATGACGCGTGCCAACCCTTTACCTCCGCGATAAAATAATAGATTGTTCAATAATCTGTACTTTAATTGGCATCTTCAGATTTTGTTTATGTCTAAATTTTTATCGTCTAGTAATGACTAAAAATTTAATCTTTATGTCTTTTTAGGTTGACACCATTGTCTAAACAGTAAGGCTGTCAGTGGAACGAGCTTCTTTAGGCTTGTTCCACTGTTGCACCGAGAGGCAGAACTGGTGAGTCTGGCTGTGAACGGTGAGAAGAAGAAATACTGCCTAGTACAATCTAGACTTGACGAACTGTGGGACACGTGCATGGCAGAAGACATGTCCATCGGCGCGTTCCTGAAGCGGTGTGGTGCCATCTACAGAGTGTCCCAAAAAAAAACGGAACCCATTTTTGAAAGTACATTTCTCATGTATCAGGCAATATTTCTCCACAAATTTTACATATGCAGTAGTAACGACAGTTTTCTATTAGCAGTTAAAATTTGGTCGAAAAATGATGATTAGTTTAGAAAATATTGACATTGAAATGAACATACCCGGAAAACCATTTTAACACGATATCGATCCTTTCGTTTTGCAGCGCGCGCCTACACTCATTGAATGAATTGACGCTATACAATTAGTTAATATATTCAATACAATACAAAAATGATTTTGAAATATTGTATTCACAATAGTGCATTTTTATTTCATCCTTTTTGCTAATAAATAAACTGTTACTGCTGTGAGCTGCGATGTAACTTAACTGAATACAAACAAAATATCCAAGTGCATCACATACTCATGAATAATAATCATAGGCACTTATTTTATTTCTGACCAACATGCCGGTCACCGCTTAATTTAAAGTATTACGGGTTTCATTTAACCTGACACTGACCTTTATGCAAAGCACAAATAACACAAAATTCACAAAAAAAGAATTAAATCATAGTTCACAGAAATGTATACTATGCAAGAAACTTAAGGTTGGACTAATTTTAGGAAGCATACCAAGCTTGAAATATGAAAATAAAATTTAAAACTACGCCATGTGAAATGAATCACATAATAATTTGAAATTACTTCAAACAACCACCCTATGGACTCAATTTGAACGTACAGAACGTTTCCATATTAAATTTTGAGAAAATCGGTACATACATGTACAACGGTACAGAATTCATTAGCTGACCGTTAGTGCGCTTAACGAACAAACAAGACGCAAAAATCAATATCATGTCAGATCGAGTTTTTAGTGTCATTATTAATTTGCTTATAACTTTTGAACCGATGCATATTTTTAAGTGAAATTTGGAACACAAATGCAAAAATAATGTATCTTCAGTACTGCAAATTCAAAAATCAGATTTTTTGCTTACACTTTGAAATATTTGACTTTGAATTAGGGTTCCGTTTTTTTTGGGACACTCTGTACACAATAACAGAAACTAGAGAACAGCCGGGGTAATAAAAGGACAAAATTATCATGTCACTGTTTAAAGACTAAAACATTACAAGAAAGTTATGAAAATGTTTGTTATATTAATTAGAAAAGTTTTCTAAGCAAACATGACTTGGCTTTGACGTCCCTAATAGAATAGAATAGGCTTGGGAAAATATTGAGAATAAGAATAAAATGCTGATAATCAGTGGTTCTCTGGATACATTTTCCTGACAACGCAACAAAACATTGTGCAATAAAAGAATAAAAATAAGAGATAAAGAAATCGTAAATGTAACTTATAACTTTTCATTTTTTTCTCGCTATAACTACATCAATTGATATTAATATTATTATTCAAATGGCATCAAGAAATTGTAGATGTAGACTGATACGATTCTGCAACTATGTAGGTATGTTACCAGCCTATGTCTTCCGTTTAGTGCTTACTCAGATTGTATTTTAAATATTTCAAGGTTTAAATATGCATTATATATATATATTAAACATTGATCGATTGTATCCAATGTGTTGCTTCTTTTTTATTATTTATTTATATAATTACAAATTATCAAACTGTCCAGTATTATTGCTTTTATTAAAAACCGGACCTTTAATGATACTTAAAGATAATGAAAATAAAATGCGGTTGCTGATAACAAACCACAGTATAAGTAATTGTCAGACAATCAAACACTTGATATGTTATTTTATCGCTGATGTAAAGGGTAAACAGTGGCCACGCGTCATTCACAGTAGCCACGCGTCATAATCAAAGTAGGAATTAAAGGAGCGTGTGATTCACACCCTTACTTTCGTAAAGCACCATAACTTGTTAATCGTTTTGCTAACAAAACCTGGTATTTGAGGACCCTTATAAATAGGCTTGCGGAAATAATTCAGGCAAAAGAAAAAGTCATGATTCTCATCATTTTCTCATTTTGCCTTTAAATATTCAATGCTAAATTGTAAAATATTACGAAATATTACTTGTTTCGACAATGTCCATTCTGAAGACTGCAGCAGCTAAGGAATTGAACCAACCAAACATTTTGCCTTTTATATTCATCGAGAGAGAAGATAATATAAATTGTTAATAAATAACAATTTCGACTTTTCTCTCGATGTTTTTTCTGTGTCAATATACAATTTTCTGCATTTGAATTCAATCTTTTATGTCGACTACAACTTCTTAAAATTCTAAACTCTCCATGTTTATAATAATGGATAAATGTATTATATAATTCAAGAGATTACTTACAATAGGTTCAAATAATTTAATATGAAATATTAATTGATATAAAAAAAATCGAAGGCATCACTATAATTTTCATTCACTATATAGATCTAGATCTATATTACTAATATATCCTATAATAAGGCCGAGTTCACCAGGCCGAGTTCGCCAGGCCGAGTTCGACAGGCCGAGTTCGTAATAAGGCCGAGTTCACTGTGAACCAAATCAATTCTGTCGTTTGAGAAAAGGCTGAAGACATAGACCTACAACGCTTTGTATGCCATCAAAACCTTGTAAATTCATCAGTGTCTTACCACAGAAATGTTGTTTATATTGATAAAATCCGTTAAATATTCAAGCTTTGTGAAAGTGGTTTATCAATGGCGACTTTTAAGATAAGGGACGCAACTCTGCGCAAATAATCAAAAGTATATTTTGCTCGATTCCCCCCCCCCCCCCCCCCACACACACACACACTACCTTTTCCATCTGATAAATCGATCGACGAAATCATGCGCGGATCCAGGGGGGGTTCAGGGGGGGCGAAAAATGGGGTTATCAAAACGATTACTGTTTATGTCCCACATAAGCTTCGTCATTTGTCCCGGTGTGCCACGACAAACCGTTGTTATATTTCGTACTTCATGATATGACACGTATCTGCATGGATCAAAGGGGGGTCAGGAGGTCTAAACACCCCTGGAATTTAGCAAAAAAGGGGGCTTAAGATCGGACCCCCCCCCCCTGGGAAAAATACCTGGATCCGCCCTTGGAAATCATTAATGATTAATCTAATTATGTAATGTTGATTGATTGATTGGTTGATTGATTGATTGATTGATTGATTGATTGATTGTGATTGTGATTGTGATTGTGATTGTGATTGTGATTGATTGATTGATTGATTGATTGATTGATTGATTGATTGATTGATTGATTGATTGATTGATTGATTGATTGATTGATTGATTGATTGATTGATTGATTGATTGATTGATTGATTGATTGATTGGTTGGTTGGTTGGTTGGTTGGTTGGTTGGTTGGTTGGATGGGTGGTTGGTTGGTTGGTTGGTTGGTTGGTTGGTTGGTTGGTTAGGTTGGTTGGTTGCTTCACATAAGTTGATTCACCGTGTCGGATTTCAAGATTGTGCTTCAAGAAGAAAATAATTTACAAATATCATTTTGCTCTATATTCATATGTAAGGGAGGTAATTTTGAACATATTTGTCAAATATTTCCATAAGTATGCATTAATTCAAAATTCTAAACCATACAAAATGCTATATATTATGTTTGTATTTGGAATGGAAATGTAACACAGTTAAGAATAAGTGGCACTTTTCAAATTTCGCCTCTGGCTCTGCATAAATTCATTCCCAGTTCGTAAACCTTAACGATATATCGATCGACTTGATCTTAGGCTTAGGGGCATACAGGCCCGAAGGAACATGGGAAGAAATTTTGGTTGATTAATCATTTTCAATAACTTTTTATCAGTTAATCTTCAAAAGAGATCTACCACATGCAGTTAATTCCTGCCGTTTCCACACATTCTCTGCTTCAGAAATAAAATTGGTCAAACACTAACTTATTAGCCTAATTTTGGAAATATTTTATTTATTGCATCACGTGATTCCCCATCGTACATACATTATTCGGTTAAGGGTTTGAAAAATACGATAATGAGCCTTGTTAGTGACATGCAGACTGTGACGTAGTGTTGGCTAGCTAGCTATACCCGCCTCATGTAATCCTTTCTAAAGCAAGTCCTGGTTTTGATATCTTTGATAGAAAAGGATTTGGGAAAACATTGAGGCAACAGAAGAAAATGCTGATAACCAGCATTTTCTTCTTTTGCCTCAATATTTCTGTGCTATATCATGCATAAATCATTTCTCTATCAACGCAATCCATGGATACTGTCGTCTTCACCAGCTTTGAATTTGGGAAGTCTTCTGTAAATTTGTCGTTTGGTAAAGGGGTGGTATTGACTATTGGATCGGTTTTCCCTCGTAAGGTGCTAACAAACCTCGGTCTCTAATAATAGCCATGTCGATCGTCTGCTAGCTTCAGAATGGACGGAACATTTCCTTATGAACATTATAAATAGTGGTTGTTATAGGAATTTATTTTCTGTAGACTATACTCTATAAAGCCGTAGAAATGTAAGTAGGCATAATAAAATTAATGTGAGTTTTTTTTAATCATAACAAAACAATAAAATAATGTTAAACCTTCTCTTGAATGATGTTCACATTCTATGAACAAAGCTTTGGCAGTCTAAGATCGACTATCGACTAAGATCAGCATGCACTGTCTACTTTCTAGGCTAGGCCTTCTTAAGTTATTGTAGAAATAACTTGAGACAAACTCATTTTTCAAATGTCTCTTTAATGATAACAAATTTTAAAGTCAGCAGAACAAGATTGCAAGAGGATGTGTGAATCTTAAAGAGAAATCACATTCCCATTTACAATGGTGCATAAATAATTTACAGGTTGACAAATTCAAACGACATTTCTAGTTTATCAAACATGAATTTCTTACATTTTTGCATTTTTTACTATAATCACCCTAGCTCGGTCCCTTTAATGCAGATTTATACCTGTAACCAGAGGATACACACAACTTCAGGGTCATGTCAGAGGACTTGGTTAAGCAGGCTGAGATGCGATACCAGCGACGTCCAGCATCACAGAGACAAGCACAAAACGAAGAAATCATACCTCTGAAAAACAACTTAAATACAAAGGTAGAACTTTATGCCAACTATACAGAACCCCCCAAAAAAGAAGAAACTTTCGACAAGTTTTGATTAAGATACCCCATACGCACACGTAAAACACTGAATGTTATGTTGAATAAATATACACTTAAAGACACTTATAACGCAACACTTACAATTTTCATCATAATTAAATAAATATAGCGGTATATTTTATGAATTTTTCAGGAAATATAAATCTATGACATTTACATGTTTCCTGTAAATTTAATCATAATTGGTTGATCTAAACATAAAAAGATATTTACGTTTTTTACCAAGACTCAAATATGAAAAGTCACAAAACCGCAGAATTGAAAAAACATCAAAGCAACCTCACCAAATCATGCTCAAATCTCGTAATCCTGCTCAATGAGATCTGATAACATGCTTGAAATCACATGCGAAGCATTACTAGAATCCAGATGAACTTATTTTGTTCAAGAAATAAAGTTTTGCACGTGTCAGCATCGCACGAAATCATCAAATGTGTTACCAGGGGTTAGTTTTTCGCCTTTTCGCCCCAAGAATTTTTCAACAACTGGAACAGGCGAGTAAAGAACTATCCCACAAAGATTCATCATAAATCATTTTTTGTCAATGAGAAGGGATGTTTTTGTGTCATCTAGGCCCATGACGGACACACAGAATGTTAGCTGAATTTTATAAACTTTACTGCTGAACATTACATGAATAACATGAATTTACATTATCAGCCAGCACGGCTTTATTATTGCGACTTTTTGTTTTCTAGTCATATCTTATGAAACGCAAATTCAATAATTTCTACTCAATATTTCTTTATGAGAATTACAGATGTTTAGCCAATATGAACGAATTAAATATGTTAAAAAATTGAAGAATAATGGTTTATTAAATTTCAAGTTATTTACAAAAATGTAAGTGTTGCGTTAGAAGTGTCTTTAAGTGTATAGGGCTTTTATACAGGATTTAGCCGGTCGATCTTGCAAACTAAGCAATATTAATTTCAAAAGCTTCTATATGTACATGACAAGATTGTTTGCTGGCGCAAATGGAGAAAAGGGAATATTTTGCAAAAATAAGCAGAATTTGCACAATGGGCCTACACGTATAATCATCCTACTTTTAACACTTAAGGCGGTTTTGTCTTGGACTGCACCAAATCTCATTTATTATTTTCAAAATTTTGAACTATAATATTAATACTTTTGATTTTTGCATCTATAAATCTAGCCTCTACCACAAGCTTGCCCTGAATCCAAACAGTCGTTGCCACCTATCCGTCACCATGGTAACCAGGACATCTCCGTGGCGATCTCGAACTTATCTACACTGAAAGCAGACGACAGACCGAGGACGCCCAGACGACGTCTAGCGACGCCCATCAACCACGACCTCAGTCCACTTGACGACCTGCAACCAAAGAAAGCTTGTCTACCTTTTATAAGATGCAAGGTATGTGGTGTGGTATGTGGCACTTGGCGCTAATCAAACCTTTCTTGACCCTTTCCCGAACGACAGAATTTTTAGGTGATCCACTTCAAAAACTGCCACAAATGACAAAATGGATGTTATTTAAGATAAAATTTGTGTAAAATATGGCATAGAAAATATTGAGACAAAAGGAGAAACTGCTGGTTATCAGCAGTTTCTTCTTTTGTCTCCATGTTTTCCCAAGCCTTTTATGTAAGGGACGTCAAAACCATGTCTTGTTTGGGAGAGGGTTAAACGACAATATTTTAGAATGGTCCAATTTGAAAGCTCCTTCAGGTGACAAAATGTATTTTGATAAAGATACAGTTTGTGGTCAATATAGCAAAGGAAATATTGAGTGAAACTGACAAATTGCTGATTATCAGCAGTTTCTTCTTTTTTTTGCCCGGATGAGACGATTCCAATGTCTACCGGGTAACCCACAACATGGGGTTAATTTGATGAGGAATACATGATATACTGTTAAGGCCTATTTTGAAAAGCCACCACCGCTTTAATCTACAGCTGTAAGGATGTAGCGTATGCGTAGACCCCGGTGTTTCCGAGGATCGATTATTGTTTTGCTTTGCGTTTGTTCAGACAATGTTTTCTGGAATTAAGTCGACACAAACACCATAATTGCTCATTGAGACATTTTCTTCTCTTTCCCACATGATTCCTAAATAACAACCTACAGGCCATGGGTCGTTAACAACTATATAGCTTGTTTAGGAAAGGTTTAGTGATGATATAAACTAGCCATAACCAATGAACAACTCTTTCCATTATACATCAGTCCTTCTTGAAACGTTTAGAGTCGCAGACAATAAAATAAATGTATCTAAATGTGTGACATTTGTATGTTAGCCTATGTAGCTTCAAAAACTTTGAGAGAAAAGTAGAAAATGCTGATGATCAGCATTTTCTACTTTTCTTTCAAAAGTTTTCCAAAAATCTCTGTTACGGACGTCAAGACCAGATATTATTTGGTACAGAGTTGATCGATAATTAATCAAGCCCTGTATTATACCTATCCTTGCAGATTAACGGTAAAGAACTAAAGGCGCTATTGAACACAGCCTCCCCGATCTCAACTATAAATAGACGAGCCCATGAATTATGCAGGTACATCATAAACCATTCATGGCTGCTTTTCAACAAAAACATCGTAACTGTAGCTTAAACAAGCTACAGTTACGAGGTTTTTGTTGAAAACCGACGTCATTTAAATAGCCATCCCCCATAACACCGTTTTAGACCATTCCAAATTCAAAGGATATGCACATGTATGCGAAATTAATCTGGCTTACATAATGAAAATCATCTTTGTTATGGTTGAAAATATTAAGGAGAAGGGAGAATATAGTTAGCATTTACTTCCTTTTCATTAATATTTTCTGTTTTCTTGGGCGAAAAAATCCAATGCGCTATAAAACGTGCTATATGGTCGCGGAGCGTCTCTATTAGAAAATGTTTTAGAAAAGTTTAGGGCAAAATGAGAAATGCTCGTTATCCAATGCAAATAGACGAGCCCATGAATTATGCAGGTAGGCCATAAAGCTTTCAGTTAACCCATTGTCAAACAACACCATTTCAGGATGATCCAATTTGAAAGTCACTACAGGTCTTCTTCGACAAAATTGACGTTAACAAGCATAGAATTTATATATGATATGACAAGGAAAATATTGAGACAAAAGGAGAAAATGTTGGTTATCAGCATTTTCTTCTTTTGTCTCAGTGTTTTTCCAAGCCTATTCTGTAAGGGACGTCAAAATCAGGTTTTTCTGTGAAAGGGTTTTAAAACAATTCCCAAACAATACCATTTGAGACAGCTCCAAATTCAAGGATGATGCACATGCAAAATTAATCTGACTGACATAATGAAGCTTATCTTTGTTATGGTGGAAATATTGAGGAAAAGGAATACAGTGTTGTCGGTCAGCATTTTCTTCCTTTTAACCAAAATTTCTAAAGCTTAAACACTTAGTTGTGTCAATAGCGTTACTTTTTTCTACAAGAATTTTTACCAGTACAATTTGAAAACAACCGGGTCTGAATAGCGCAGTCGGCAACGCTTGGGTCAATAAATCCGGGGGTCGGTGGGTTCGAGTCCCGGCTCTGCAAATATCTTTTCTTACATTTGACATAAGTCATTTGTATCTCATTAATGTATATATGAATCATTTAAGAATATTGTGGTAACAATTGTGAGAGAAATTCAAGGAATCCGCGGTTAGGTGCTCAAGCCGCTGTGATATGACCATAGCAGTTGAAAGAGGGGTTAAACCCCAAATAAAAAAATCTTCAAATTTTACAACAATTGGTGTAACCAAGCGCGGATCCAGGTATTTTTCCCGTGGGAAGGGTCGGATCTTTAACCCCCCTTTTTCGCCCAATTCCAGGGGGAGGGGGTCCAGGCCCCCTTACCCCCCCCCCCTCCTGAATCCATGCAGATACATGTCATACCATGAAGGACTAAATACAAGAGCCGTCATAGACGGATTATGCTCCCCGAATAAGTGTTTGTCACAAAATAAAAATCATCATACATTAAGCCCCCTTTTCCAATGACAGATTTTTTGTACACACATTATTTATACAATATGGTCTAGAACATCTCATTTATCACAACAGTACAAAATTTCATTAAATTCTACCCATTGGATGAAGAGAAATTGGAGAAAATCTAATTTATACATTAAGGCCCCTTTTTCCATGACACAGCCTCAAATCAACAAATGGAGGAAAAGGTGCCTAGGGATTATCCCTGGAAGTTCACATGTGAAGTTTGGTTGAATTTGGTTTAAGGGTTGCTGAGATATGGCTGTGGAAGGAAGGACGGACAAATTATCATACATTAAGCCCCCTTTTCCCATGACAGATTTTTGTACACACATTATTTATAGAATATGGTCTAGAACATCTCATTTATCACAAAAGTACAAACTTTCATTAAATTCTGCCCATTGAATGAAGAGAAATTGGAGAAAATCTAATTTTAACATTAAGGCCCCTTTTTCCATGACGCAGCCTCAAATCAACAAACGGAGAAAAAGGTCCCTAGGGATTATCCCTGGGAGTTCACATGCGAAGTTTGGTTGAATTTGGTCCAAGGGTTGCTGAGATATGGCTGTGGACGGACGGACGGACGGACGGACACACGGACGGACAGCCGGACGGACGGACGGACGGACGGACAGCATGGCGACTATATGCTCCCCCGAAATTTTTTCGGGGAGCATAATAACAACGGTTTGTCGTGGCACACAGGGACGAATGACGCAGCTTATATAGGACATAACCAGTAATCGTTTTGATAACCAAATTTTTCGCCAAATTCCGGGGTGGGTCGCGACCCCCTGATCCTCTCTGGATCCGCGCATGGGTGTAACAAGCACAAAAATGAATGTTAAATTAAATAAAACATTGAAGGAAAAGGTCAAAACTCATCGGGATTTAATACTTCAAATACTTTTTCCAAGCTTACATACGTAGCCAGGACAATGTCTTGTTTTGGAAAAGGTTAACTCTTTCTAGTCTAGGAGCCAGGTCCTGGTATGGAACTTTTCTTGCAACCGGTGACCTATAAAAATTGGAGTGGTATTTTTCATTATATTAGGGTCCCACGCTTTGGTTAAGGGTGGATGACATGCTTAAAAGTGGTAGGATTTTTATAAAATCAAGGTCAAAGGTCATTCGGTGCACTTTTCATACATACCTCCTAAAATACCCCATAACTTACTCATTTATTAAGATAAAACAACTATTTTGGTATCAAAATAAAGCTGATAAATTGCACTTTGACTTACATGAATAATAAACAGCTTTTTGGTTTTGTATTTTTGTGAATATTCATAAATATAGCAAAAATTGGCTAAAAATCACCAAAATAAGTTTTGTCTACAAGTGAAAAAAAAGTTTTTAAAATACAAAAGGTATGTTTGTGTGGTTGAAACTGTACTTAAAAATTGCCCAGAAACCTATTCTTGAGTTATATGTATTTCTTCACAGAATTAGTCTTTAGCTTACGCTTGTAGTCATGGCTAAAAGTGGGTGGGGTAAATTTTCCCAAAAATGACAAAATATGAAAACATTGATGTAACAAACATCTTACACATAAATGTGATGTTTTAGCAGAAATTATGCCTTTGAAATCATATTTGCAGTGATTTGTAAAGCTTTTAATGCATATTCCTGGAAATTAATTAGAATTTTAAGAGCCAAAATAACAATTCAATAAAACAGCATGTGAGATGGATACAGATTATATCAACACCATAATGTCAAAGCAATGACTCTTAAAACGAATATTTATCAAGCATCAACAAAAATGTTTTATATATAAAGCAAGATTCATAATAGCATAATCGACAGCTGAACATATTCCTCTTTCTATCTTACGGGCATATGACATTAGACCCATGCCAGATTTTCAGGAATCAGAACGACATGGGGACAGTCATAATTTGCTTTGTTGTGTAGTGCATTGCTTTTATAGAGCCAAAAGAAAAGCAATTTTAGCACTGGAACTAAATTTTTCATTATCAAGGTTCAGTGACACATAAATGTTACTATAAATATAAAGTGTGGGTAAGTTAATTATATACACTTGATTTAGAAGAACAGACTAAATGAACTAAATGATCTTCATTTGAAATGTCCTTGTGCAGAAATGATCTAGCAATCCAGGTCGACCATTCCATACAATATTTCGTGAACATATTTCATATATGTTTGTATGCCCGACAGCCTAGCATGGGTCTCTTTAAGGATAATTACGAAACTGCCATCATTACAATGCTTACACCTGGTAGCGAATATTCGAATATGTATACATAAAATGTAATTAGGAACAGAATATTGCATTCTGTGAATACATATCACTATCATCAGTCTGGAATCTG
This sequence comes from Fragum sueziense, assembly GCA_963680895.1. NCBI lineage: Eukaryota > Metazoa > Mollusca > Bivalvia > Cardiida > Cardiidae > Fragum > Fragum sueziense. The sequence continues at coordinate 12,050,367 of OY804602.1, read as the reverse complement.
GTTGTTATGATGTGTGGTTATGAAGGTCTCCAAGAGTAACCATGAACATGTTAGTACCGTATATTCGTTTATGTACATGCCTTAAAAGGGACAACAGAGTATCTGGTCTTTTAATTAATTTTGTGACCCAATAAGCTTTAATTATACAAGAAATTGAACCCAATAGTCCCTATATCTGTTATTATGCAAATCAGTCAATGCATGTGACATTATGTTACAAGTGAATAGTAGAAAGTAAAGATACCGCAGTTGTTGATCCATCCTTCACAATCCCATCATGATAACATAACTTTGTTTATTGATTCACGACTAATACATATTTGAGTAGACACAGAGAAACTTTTGGTATAAAAATAGTGGAAATCTTCGGACCTACGGTTGTTATAGCTCTAACCCCACAAAAAATATACCTAACAAAAATCTAGACAATATGTTTACTTATTACATGGCTAAAACTATTCCTGGTAATAACTTTTGTTGTAATCAATTGTGCATCTATCATTTTGTAAGTATCTATGTAATCTATATCAAAGAAATCATTAACCTTTCCCCAAACAAGACCTCGTTTTGACGTCCCTAGGAGAAAGGCTTGGGCATAATTCATGCAAAAGGAGAAAATTCTGATTATCAGCATGTTCTTTTGCCTCAATGTTTTCTAGGCTATATTGTACACAAATCAAATCTTTTAAATCACCCATTTTGTCGTTTGCAGTAGCATGACTTTTTGACTTTCAAACCACCTGAGATGAAATTTTAAACACATATACTTTGAAGAATTATACAATTGATCCTGCAACAAAAACGCTGCTGTTTGGATAAGGGCGCATTCGACAGTTGCTATGGCAACATAGGGTCAAGTTGAGCGGGAAAACTTTGGATAATTTACAAAAATATGACTTATCAATCGCTTTTAAAGCGATCATATTTTGTATTTTTCACTTCAACAGTTGTCAAAAATGCTTGTTACCTTTGAGCGGACATTATTCTCGGCAAACGTAACATCGTCAGCTGACATTTGGAGTCAATTTCCGTAAACAACCGTAGGTGAATACATCGCTTAGCTTATATAGCAAATAGGATGCTAGGGCAATGGTATTCAATGATGATTTGAGTGTAAATTGGAAAATTGAAATCAGAGACGACCTTTATGATTATGAACACGTACAGCAATACTTCTATGAGAAAAAAACAAGCATTTATGAGTGGTATAATGCATTTATAAATGATTTTACCCATGATGCTTCTGACCTCAATAGATCTGGACGTCGGCGAAATCGTCAATGACTTGCCAATTATTTCCCAGAAACTATCTTTAGAATTTCCCAACTACAGTTCAGACGCTTCTTTGAGAAATAAATTCATACGTGGGAAATGTGGACATCGTGCAGTGGCAAATATATAGAAAAGATGTAAATATATGATGTGTTAGACAGACGTTCCTGACGTATCCATCTCAGACCTAAGTTGCGCCGCTCAATAAGACCCTAACTTGCCATAACAACTGTAGAATGCACCTTAATGCAAAAAACTTAGATTTTGTTGCTGGATCAAAAGCATAATTTCCTGAATTTTAAGTTTTGAAAATATCCTAACAGTTAGTACATGAAAAAGTTATGACATAATTCCGGATACTTTATTAACAGCCCTCGTACAAACCAAATGAGCTTTTTATGTTGAATACTTTCGGAGAAAATGCCAATGTTAATGACAACAACAATTTTATTCCTATAAGAATGCGTAAAGATCCTGCACCTCTAGCTTTGCTTGGCATCACAAAATGTTCATGTTAAACTGACTGCCACACGCGAAGGTGTAAGTGTCAAAGAGAAGATCTTTTATGCTCTGATGCATGTGTTTGTGAGTCAGAATTGTGTATAAATAGACGTATCTTGGTGCATTAGACAGTGATAATGATTAGTATATATGGCCTGAGTTAAGTGTACTGAAATGTTTAGTATAGGGTAGCTATGGATATTAAAAGTCTGGTTCTTGCTTCATGTGTCTTGTTGTTTTTGTTGTTGTTGATGTTGATGATGATGGTGATGATGAGGATAGTGTTGAATATAAGAACATTATATTTAGTAAAGTATACAAGATACATAAAATGAATAAAACAATGAGTTTATGCACGACTTCTGCTTTACGCAACTATCATGCAGAAGACATTTCGGTCATCATTTGACAAATTAAACTCTTTAAATTGGTCTTACTTTCTAAAATGCACATCACTGGCTATCTCTCAAGAATTCATATATAATTCAGCCAAATCTTGAAACAAGATGTGTTTGTGAAGCACGAATGCCTCTGAAAAGACCAATCATATGTTTTCATGTTAAGCTTTTAAGCAAATGGTTGATAAGGGTTAATGGATGAGCTTTCAAGAGGAAGGTCATATTGCATGGAACAGATAGATATTATTAAAAGAAGGTTACATACCAAATTTTAGCTTTGTGTGTGAAATACTTTTGGAGAAAAGGCCAATGTTAAGTTTTCACGTTAATTAGTTTTAATGTTAAGATTTCATGTTAAGGGTTGATAAGGGTTAATGGACAACATTGAGGAAGTTCATATTGCATTTAACAGATAAATATCATTGATAGAAGGTTACATACCAAATTTGAGCTTTGCATGTGGAATACTTTTGGAGAAAAGGCCAATGTTAAGTTTTCATGCTAAGTTTCAAACTGACGGCCGGACGGACAGATGGCTGACTGGACGGACGGACAGACAGACTGACAACGGTAAAACATTATGCCATCGATCTATCGATAAGGGGCATCAAAATGAATAATTTGTGGTCTTATTTTTATCTATATTAAATTTTCGACATATACACAATTATGGGGGTCAACTTGAATTTAGTTGGCCATTTTTGACAAAACAGAAAGATGATTTTGAAAAAAAGATATATCTGTATCCCTAATAAGTATGTAATACCAGAGATATTGTTTTATTCACTTAAACTGTAAACTGTGTTTCAAGTGATGTGTTATTCATCATATATAAAATTACATGGTAGAACCGCAAAATTTTGTATCTGGGCTATTTGGTTCCAGCGCTGAATTCCTTTCCCTTTGGCTCTATAAAAGCAATGCACTACCCAACAATGCAAACTCTGACCGTCCCATATTGTTCTGATTCCTAAAAAATCTGGCACGGGCCTGGGGAATATTTTCAGCTGTCGATTACTAGTACATAGGTACTTGATAAATATTCGTTTTAAAAGTCATAGTTTTGACATTGTGGTGTTGATATAATCTATATCTATCCCACATGCTGTTTTATTGAATTGATATTTTGACTCTTACAATTCTAATTAATTTCCAGGAATATGCATTAAAAGCTTTACAAATCCCTGCAAATATGATTTAAAAACATAATTTCTAATAATACATCGCATTTATGTGTAAAACTTTTTGTTACATCAATGTTTGGATATTTTGTAATTTTTGGGAAAAATTACCCCACCCACTTTTAGCTATGACTACAAGCCTAAGCTAAAGACTAATTCTGTGAAGAAATACATATAACTCAAGAATAGGTTTCTGGGCAATTTTTAAGTACAATTTCAACCACACAAACATACCTTTTGTATTTTTAAAACTTTTTTTTCACTTGTAGACAAAACTTATTTCGGTGATTTTTAGCCAATTTTTGCTACATTTATGAATATTCACAAATATACAAAATCAAAAAGTTGTAAATTATTCATGTAAGTTAAAGTGAAAATCATCAGCTTTATTTTGATACCAAAATAATTGTTTTAGCTTAATAAATGAGTAAGTTATGGGGTATTTTAGGAGGTATGTATAAAAAGTGCACCGAATGACCTTTGACCTTGATTTTATAAAAATCCTACCACTTTTAAGCATGTCATCCACCCTTAACCAAAGTGTGGGACCCTAATGTATTGACAAATACCACTCCAATTTTTATAGGTCACCGGTTGCAAGAACTTTTAATTTAACCCCCTTTGTAAAAGCTGGCTCCTAGACTATTCCAAGACTTTTGTTGTTTTGACGTCTCGAATAGAAAGGGCTTTTGATCTATAGGATTCGGGCTAAATGAGAAATGTTCCTTATCCACTGCAAACGCAAACAGACGTGTTCATGAAATATGCAGCTTGATCATAAAGCATTAATTCAACCGTTTCGCAAATAATTTATGATTTTGACGTCCCTAATTGAAAAGTGACAAGGGAAAAGTTTGAGACAAAAGAAGACAAGTAAAAAATTGCTGTAATGTACAGCAAAATGAATTGTATCGCGCTTAAAAAAATTATACCAAAGTAGTGAATAAAATGTTACAAGTGTCTGGTTAAGTCAACATGCAGTGAAAACCGAAATAGGATTTCATGTCTGCATATGCTGGTGCTGGTCTATAATATCCATTTTTGTGTGTTTAGCCAGAATAGCCTATAGATACATTAATTAAACAACATAGGAGATGAAGTAAGCAAATACATAAGTGTTAAATGTTGCAGTTGAATAAATGACGATCAAAATTAACTTGAACAAGAAAGGAACCGAATATTTCAGTAAGGAATTAGGGCCAAGATGGTCCTGAATCGTTTCTCCATGAAATTATTTTTTGGAAAAAAAAAGAAAAAAAAAAAAGACACACACAAAACAATGGGAGAGATAACAGATTCAGTACTCTAACAGGTGGCGCTTGTGTACTATCGGTTATACCTGTGGTTGATTTTACTAATACACAAGCAAGGGGCTTATCAGTAAAAGGCTTATAATCCATTCATTAGATATTTATTTACTCGGAGATCATTCGGTAACCAAATTCAATGGTTAAGAATGTCAGATTGGTCCAAAATAAAAGGGGTTGCAGATGACAATGTAAAGTGCATGAAATGTTGCATTTTTGGTTTTTCTGTTGAAAAATGTGGAAAATGGGAAACATTGTGGAAATGAAGAAATTGCTTGTGATAAGCAATTTCTTCATTTACAAGATTGTTTTCTACACAACATTGTGGAAAATAGAGAAATGGCTTGTGACAAGCAATTTCTTCATTTACTACAATTTTTCTACACAAAATCTGACACTAAAATGGTAAAATTTCATACGCCTCATATTTTCGTCTGCAAGATATTTCACTTTGAGCCATTCTTAAATATTGCCGTTTGGTAATGGGTTTACTGTCCCCACTCTGTCTAAGCTTTTTAATGACATAAATAGCTTAAATTTCAAAATAATTCCATCAAATGCTTGCAATGCATTAGAAAGAAAAATAATTTACACATGGCATTTATCATTACAAAAAAAGGAATATTTCGTGTTTGAAATTAGAAAAAAGGAAACAATGATATTTTATTTAAATTTAATTCGCAATGCCTGCATGATTTTAATGAAACTACACCATATATGTAGACTAATTTGCCTGACATTACTTCATTTGCAAGACATCATGAATACCTAGGTAAGACATCACATATTAAACCAACAATTTGTAGAACATGATAAGGAAACAGTGCAGACAAGATCAGAAAACACAAGATCAGAAAACACAACAATGATAACAAAATTTGACATTCTTTACTTAGTCAGTATGCCTAAATAATTGATATTACATAGGCGTAGGAAGAGGGGGGGCAGGGGGGCTGGCCCCCAATAATTTGAAAAAGGGGCCTGGCCCCCCTATGGCCCCCCATAAAACACCCATATTTCCATTTACTTGAACGTTTGCCCCCCCCCATATTATAGACATTCCTACGCTACTGTATTAATACACTATAGCAAGGGATGAATGAAGATAAAACCTTTTTTACTGTTTTTCTGGTTCTAGACCAGTAAAGAATTTTATGAGTAGGACCTATACTTTTGCTATTTTACTTCACATTAATTTCTCTTTCACCCTCTTCATTGATGCACTTGTATTATGCAATTCTAGCTTAAGTTTAGGAACACCCCATCCATTATAAATCGATTTCCTATCAAAAGCCATTATAAAACATGTGTGTATTGAGAGTCAGCTGGCTCTGTTATGACCGGTGTAACTGCAGCGCTCCTAGTGGATGAACCCGTTTATCTCTCCCATTGAAAGTGCACCATAGTAACCACAGTTCACTATGAAATTATTTTTCGAAAAAAGAAAGAAAAAAAAAACAATTCGAAAGGCTCCATGCAAGGAGGATTCCTGTTAGATTCCTATGTTAGAAGATTCCTGTGTGAATCTTGATTGAAACTGGCCTAGTAATTTTGGAGAAGTTTTCACATGGACGCACGCCGGAAACAGGACCGTGGCATAAGCCCCGCTAGCCTTTGGTCAGAATATGTAAAAATACTTTAATAAAATAGAAAAAAGTACTTGTTAATCCATTAGCCTTCTGAATATAAAAATCGTATCAAATAAATTTTCCAAACCGGAACATTTTTACCACTATAGCTCATTTGTTCGTATAATCATTCAAAAGAGAACAGGCTGTGTTGAATAGATGAGAGTGCGTGCTAATCTTAGTCTATGGAATCTAAAAATGCTAAAAGTTAACAACAGGAATAAGAAACGTTTATGACAACAGACATTGTTGAACGAACGCACAACAGCCATAATGCCACGGCATGATCCTTATCACTTTTGTGCGGCGGAGCAATAAATCAAATGTAAAAAAAGAAATACAGAAACGCCAATAATTATAAAGTGACAACTACCAGCTACTAAAATGAAGCCAATATTTAAGGAATGTTTAAGATTTAAGCTGTAACACAATACAAACAATACCATGAATATGTCTCGATAATTCAACCGGCAGATCTTCTCTGCCAGGTCATAAATCGGGACCTATATTTGTACTTATCACACAAAAAACCCACAAAGAACGAGCGACACATACGAGGAGATTTACTAGAGTGTAACAAAAAGTACAAGACTAAAGTTTTGATTGTGGCGGCGAATTGATTGACCATAAAGTATTCTTTTGAACGGTTTTGAAATCCATCCACTCGAAAACTGTTGAGACATAAGAATTGAATTGTTCTTTTATGTGAAAACCCCTAACAGCTTGTAATTTTGGGAAAAAAACAATTTTTGTGGTCTACTAGTTATACACACGCCTATTTAGTTCAGACGATCCCTTGATATTATGGAATCTAATCATCCAAAATTGTACATGCAGTGTTCATTTAATACTAAAGTCTTTATCGTACTTTGATTTCTTAGAAAGCGATGCACCGAATCGGATAGGCCATGGGCAAACCGAAAGTAGGAATTCACATTGCAATGCAATTATGAAAAACGTTTGAGAAAACCCATTTGTTCTACTAGCAATACACATATCTAGTCAGATAAGACGATCCCTTGTAACAATGCAAGTCGACCAGTCCAAATTGAACATGAAGTGGTCATTCAATAGTTAAGTACTTCTCGTTCTTTGATTTCTTATAGCGATTCGAAATGGTATGCATAAATGCGTTGCATTTAAACGGATAGGAAAAATACATGTCCACCATGCGCAAACCGGAAGTAGGGACTTTCCATTGCTATGCAAAGTATAAAACTATACTAGAATTTTGTTTACACGAATTTTCAGCGTGGTCTGAGATTAAACGAACTTCAAAGTATACTTATAGTACTGCTTGAAAAATTATACCGTGTAAACAGTTTATGTGTAGGTTATATATACGACTTTCAAGTACAAATAATTATCCCTCATGACGTAATTTCTAAAATTAGAATATGTATACCACAATATGTATCGCGCATGGCGCGATACAAAAATGATGGTAGGCTAACCAGCATTTCTACTTTTATATCGGTAGGCTATTTTCCAACGTATATTTTGTCTGCTGGATCAGCTGTCGAATCGGAACCGTCCAAATCTTTGTCGTTTGGAAAAGGGTTGGCTGTATATGCCCTATAGGCCAAGAATCAGTCTCATTAATTCCTTTCCAAAACAAGAAAGCATTAGACTTGTCTAAACTGGAAGACGGGGCAGACGATCATGGTTTATTAATGGTTAATTAATGGTTAACATTTTGAATTTTACTGAACTGGCTGAAGTTATGACATAGGAAACACCGACCGTTTTCCAGTTTACCCAAATAGTGTTTCCCGAAAAAGTATAATATCAGGAACGCGGAAAACGAGTGAGTGTCAGTGGATGGGTTAATTACCTGCAAGGTGTGTACACGCGTGTGCGGTATGGATTATTTCTAAATATTAGAACCACTGGTGGTGAACTCGGCCAAAGCGAGGGAAGTTTTTTCGCGATCAATGTATTCCGTCGGTGTTGTTATAAAATATCGTAACTACGGCTTTATCGAAGCCGTAGTTACGAGATTCTATAACAACAACGACAGTTTGTCAATACAAAGCGGTAAACCCGTTCTGATTTTAGAACAAGTTCATTGTCATTGGGAAAAAAATCTACAGTCACATTTTAACGCAAAATATCTATACCTTGTTGTAGCGAAAATTGTTTTAGTTCACCACCAGTGAGAACGGGACTATAGTCCGGTCACGATATTATGGCAAATGCTTACAAGATTTACCTATAAAAACATATAATATTATACTAAAACAAAAAAGAAACGCAACTTCATTTTCAATTCCTTCTTGCGCAAAGACATCAAATCAGGTTTAAACAAAACTTAAAATACATTTAAAGCAATAACATTTCACCTTATTAAGTTCACAAAATCTTGTTGGTAGTCAATTTCATTAGTAAGAAAACACCCAGTTTAAACCGGGCGTCAACACAATACGACAATGGACGTAGGTCGAAAAAACACAATCTGTTTCGTTCAATTTGGTCCGTTATTCGAATGTTGTGAAGTCCATATGAGTTATTAGCGGTCTCCGTTGCAGTCTTAAACCTATTCCGTAGATGGAGTTAACGTGATTATACGGTCCTGTCTTGACGTCATATCTCTTGCACGTCCGCCTCGTGCTCAATCGGTTGTGGTCCAATTGAGAGCCAACAACGTATACAGTAAAAAATGTGTCGATTTTTTGCCCCATCAATGTCTTACGACAACATTTTGAACCTTTTCCACCAACAACATCTGTACTGCAGTTAGGCACTGCTTTTGGCCTAGCCTTGCTATGCGTAGCGTAGTGAAAAGTGTGTGAACACTTTGGTGTCTTCTTTGTCTATGTTCTAGCTTGTGTTTGATGAAAATTTGTTTTGATAGTAGTCATCTAGAAAACACAACAGGGGAAAACCAGTTTTTTACAATTTACCATGTATCACGTGATGAATGTACGACATCTGAAGAAAATGGCTCTGTATTTATGCGTATGGATGCAGGTATATTAAAATGTACTCAATAGCCATTAAAAACATATTTTGTCGAAAATATTATGAAAAAATGGGGTTGCGTATCTTTTTTGTCCTAGTATATTATCGAACTGAAAACGTATATAATTTTTAATTTGATGGGCCGATCAATTCGGATAAACGCATTGAAAATTATGGTAGCCTTTTCCCCCTGTTAACAAAGCTAACATTTGTAAACATATGCCAAAATAATCGTGACTGGACTATACGTTTTGTTAAAAAAGCACACGCAAAATGTAAAGGTTGTTTTTCTTTTCTCAATCGAAAGGTTTGGCCATTGACATAATTAATTCTATATACTATACATGTATTTCCTTGTTTTATTTCATTGGTTCTTCGAAGAAATTTCCGCCCGTCTATTTTCCTCTTATTTCCTGTAATAATTACCAGGCAAATTGAACTTCCGTTGTTATAATATGTGATGTAATCTGTGGCGAATCCAGGATTTTTAATAGGGGGCAAGAGCATACAAATAGGGGTTCGTTTCCTATTAGGCCATTACACAATTTTGACTGAATTTCTATATGTAATTTAAATGACATAATATCAGGCAATAGAGGGGGTGGGGTCGATAACCCTCTGATCACCCTCTGGATCCGCCACTGGTGATGATATGCCCAATAAAACGTCTTAAACTACAGCTTATTTATCCGTTCCCCTTTCCTATACAACAAAATAATTATTATGATCATTGAAAGATGCTGCAGACTACAAAATTTTGATATAGATATAGTTGTAGCATAGAAAATATTTAGGCGAAAATATTGAGACGGAAGGAGTAACTCCTGATTATGAACAGCTTCTTCTTTTGTCTCTTTAAGTTCCTACATCTTTTCTTTTATTGGCAGAAATTATTGGTTCTGTTTCGGAAAGGGTTAAGTAAAATATATATCATATCCAGTGAAATTCGTATCTTCGTCATTTCAGTTGTAATAATGTTTAATCAATAATCTATTGTTGTGCCCTTTTCCATTACTTTTAACTTACAAATATAGCGGACGAGAATTGACCTGGCAGAGCTTCCATTCGATTAGCATGGGCTGTTCTGCAAGGTCATTTCTCGTGAGGTATACGTACCAATGTCTACCCATTACTGGATGGCAACATTTAGGCTGGTTCTTGAAAATTCAAAGATCTTGCAGCAATTTCAGGAGAATGAAATTTTACATTTTTTTTCTTTCTTGAATTAAAACAGTGTGGGAAATGAAGAAATTGCTTGTCATTTTGCACAATGTTTTCAAAAACCATTTTCTTGATGGCGGTATCGGACCGATGTAGGGTCGATGTCAGATTGAAATCTGAATTTTCTACTTTTTCTCCGATTACGGGACAACGTCAGGCCAATATCAGGTCGATCATGAATATCGGGCGGATAGCGTTTGGTGTTACAGAGCCGACATGTATCGGGCCGATATTTCTGTGAATATCTTGCCGAAATCGGGCCGATCTGAATGTTTGCTGGGTACAGTTTCAATTACAATTAATTAAATTCCCAAAGAGTGATCCAACTACATATTATGGGTATAAAAATATTGCAGGGAAAGAAGCTAATGCTGATTTTTAGCATTTTCTCCATTCCCTTCAAGGTTTTCGATGCTATTTCGTGGAGTTTGTACACGAATTAGCATTAATCTTGTCATCTGCAACTCCGTCAATTTGGACAAGCCTATTTTTTCGTTTGGGAACGTAAAATTAGTAATTGGGCATGAACTAGTTTCTGAACCTAATTTCTCGAAAGAGGAAAATAAGAATGAATTCATCCGCGACAATGGGTACCAAATAAAGAAACTATACAGAAAATATTGATCGATTTTGCACGTTCGATGGTCTTACTTTCAAATGAAGTATTGAAAATATTCCTTTGAAATGATAATATTTATAATATAATGGATCATAAATTGCCATGAAATGTTTTGTAAGGTCGACATCTTCTGTAAATGAATGACCCAATAGACCTACATCAGCGCAAATTTACTTCAAACAATGAGGCTTAACCCTTTCCAAAACAACAAGTTTGCGACTGGTCCAGTGCTAAAGTTGGTGCAGACGATAAAATGGTCGGTCGTAATCTGCTGCAGACAACACAAATAGCTAGGGTTTATCTATAACATAACGCAGAAAATATTGAGGAAAAAAGGTGAAACAGATTTTGTTTCCCTCGATGTTTTCAAAGCCTTCTCATATGTTATGGAGACGCCAAATGCATGTCTTGTTTGAGAAAGGATTAAAGCTGCCAGGATAGATCTAAACTAGTAATAACAAATAAACAATTCATGAAGCAATTTCTTTTCAAGTCTTATCTCCGTGCTTCAGTGTCTAAAAATCCATAAGTTTGGTACCCCGCTATCGGTAGCATAATGTTATGTCGGTTACGTTCAAGAATGTTGTAACTGAAGCTTATTCTTGCAGTAATTACGACGTTTTCGAACGTGACCGTCGATATGTCGACGATATGTCGATATGTCGACGGTGGGGCAAAAAGATGGGGTCTCTTATTTACAAGAGCACAATAAAAATTAGATGCATTTTTGTATACTGACTTTTGTAAAAATTTCAACATGTATTGGGAACGTTACGATACCAAACGTTCACCCCGAGTATAAGTCCCGATAATTGACCTGGTAGAGCATCTTTAGTTAATAGCTAGAGATGCTCTGCCAAGACATTTATCGAGATCTATAACATATTAAGGTATACAACCCCTATTGAGATTTACGTGATGTCGGAATTATTCGCGGGACGTCGTTTAATATTCGTTATGTATCCAAACCTATTCGGGCGACGTCGAAAACGTTCGGCGGTGGAACTCCACCGCCGAATGTTTTCGACGTTGCCCGAATAATTCCGACGTCGCGTAAATCTCATTTGGGGTGAACTACCTTAAAACAACGACGACAACAACGAACACAACGTTTCTTCGTCGGTTGTGTAATTACATTTAGCAATATTTGTTTGAAACACGCAAATTGCCAATTAGTGTTCACACGATGTTAAGTTGTTTTCCACTGAAAATTCATTTTAAAAGTATTTATTTAAAAACAGGCTCAACTTCTTCTATTAGCAGAACATGCATTTAGTTAGAGCAATTATTTGCACAATAAACACTCTAAGAAAACTATAAAACAACGAGGGAAATCGAATACTAATAAATTTGTTATTCTTTTTTGAAAGATGTTGTAGATGGCTTATGTTGTTAAATGCCACTCAACCAGCATTTTCTTGTTTTGTCTCCATGGTATTCGCAGTATTTTCTTATCACTGACGTCATTACAAGGGCTTGCTTGAAATGGATTTAACCATTTTAATTCTCTTGCAACTCCAGAATGTAATATTCTCATTACCATTTCAGTTTACCAAAGTCCCCACCAACAGAAGTAAATATGAATGTCGGAGAGGACAATGTAAAACTAACTTTACAGATAGATGGTAAGTGGTATACAACAATGTCGGAGTGGCTAGGAACATCCACTGAAAATTCCATCCGCAATTATAAAAAAATGTGAAAGTTGAGTAAGAAATAAGTGCGTGGACGGACAGACGGGAAAATGGTAATATACATTCTTACACTCTGAAGTGCACAATTTATACTTATTCGATGAATAAATTATATACAGGCTCAGCAATCGCTTCATGGAATTGATTAACAACAAGAGGCCCAGGAGGGCCTGAATCGCTCCACTGGTTAAAGTGGAAGAATTATCCCATGATTTCTTGTAAGCCTTACACAGCGGCAGCCGAATCTTGATATTTGTGAATAAATTTTGAAGAGAGACTCAAAGAACATTCTTGCAAAGTCTGGTTCAAATTGGCCTTATGGTTGATTTTTAAAGAATTTTCTTATGATAAGCCCCTTTCTCCCTGCCACGGCCACATTTCTTTTGACAATTATAAAAATTTGTGAACAAATTTTAAAAAGAACGACTCAAAGAACATTCCTGCAAAGTCTGGTTTAAATTGGCCCAATGGTTGATTTTTAAAGAATTTTCTTATGATTTTTAAGTCTGATAAGCCCCTTTCTCCCCACCACAGCCACATTTTTTGACAAATGTAAAAATTTGCGAACAAATTTTGAAAAGAATGACTCAAGGCACATTCCTGCCAGGTTTGGCTCAAATTGGCCCAATGGTTGATTTTTAAAGAATTTTCTTATGATTTCTTTAAGTCTAATAAGCCCCTTTCTCCCTGCCATGGCTACATTTTTTTGACAAATGTAAAATTTTATGAACAAATTTTGAAAAGAATGACTCAAGGCACATTCCTGCCAGGTTTGGTTCAAATTGGCCCAATGCTTGATTTTTAAAGAATTTTCTTATGATTTCTTTAAGTCTGATTAGCCCCTTTCTCCCTGCCACGGCCACATTTTTTGACAAAAGTAAAAATTTGTGAACAAATTTTGAAAAGAATGACTCAAGGCACATTCCTGCCAGGTTTGGCTCAAATTGGCCCAATAGTTGATTTTTTAAGAATTTTCTTATGATTTCTCTAAGTCTGATAAGCCCCGCCCTGCCACGCCCACATTTTTTGACGAATCAAAAATTCGCGAACAAGTTTTGAAAAGGGTCACCCAAGGAACATTACTGCCAAGTTTGGTCAAAATTGGCCCACTGGTATAAGAGGAGAAGATGTTTAAAGAAAAAGTTAACGGACGGAGGCACGCACGCACGACGGACACAACGCCATGACAATAGCCCGCTGGCCTTCGGCCAGTGGAGCTAAAAACAACTCATTTAGAAACGCAATTAGCCCACTGGAAAACTCGACCGGTCAGATGACATTGAAAAGATGTTAATTAAGTTACGAAAGTTAGACATTTTGTTGAATTATTTTAGATGTTTATCGATTTTTTTTCAGAAATGGGTAGCCATGACCTAGTACTCGGAATGGACTTTATGTCACAAAATAATGTAAGATTCAATAGCCTCTTATCTCGTTTATTTTTCCATTCTCTATATTTGAATTGTCATAGCTACCGAAGTTCATGGAACTTTATTTCCCTTTCTCTACTTAGCCCTTTCCCAAACGACAAAATTTTTGGGTGATCCACTTCAAAAAACTGCCATAAATGACAAAATGGATGTTAATAAAGATAGGATTTGTGTAAAATATGGCACAGAAAATATTGAGACAAAAGGAGAATCTGCTGGTTATCAGCAGTTTCTTCTTTTGTGTCAATGTTTTCACAAGCTTTTTCTATTACAAACGTCAAAACCAGGTTTTGTTTCAGAAAGGGACAAAAGTCCACCCTTCACTTGTCTTATTGACAAAATATGCCCACGTGTCTGAGGAGATAAAGCTTTGTAGTGTAGGCTGATCGGGACCCATGATGCTCTATGGCAGATACTATAGACCGACAGTAAAAAATTAAGAGAACAGCACGGATCTTGATCAGACTGCGTGTGTTTTGATTCATGTTGGTTTCATATCCTATATACTAGTGTGCAATTTTTCCAGATCCCGACTATATTTATACGGCATTGGAAAATATTGAGAGAACATGCTAGAGTTTAGGTTTAAGAAAAAAAGTTCAAGCTTTCGATTTCTTTTCTTTTAATAAACTATCTTGCTCGGCGAATAGTGCTTTTCCAAAACAAATGGTTAGGTTTCATGATAACCGTTTCATAAACAGATTATTGCAAATGGGAAAATGCTCGTAATGTCAGCATTTCTCTCTTTTGTCTCATATGAATTCGAGAGCCTTCGGTTAGGGGCCTCTACATCGGGCATTGGCAACATCCTTTTATCGAAGTTGTTTATATCGTTTTTTCTTCTTTCATTGCAGTGTATTCTTGACTTCAAACAGAAACTTATGACTTGTAACGGTTCAAAGTCTATACCTTTCTTATCCGAGGATGAAATACCACTCAAATATAGGAACAAACCAAGTCTGGCAGCGTCAATGTGACAGACACTACTGTATTCAGCAGCGTTTATCAACATACCGGTATAGGCCTATAGGCCCAATGACAGGCATCAAAACCCTGCCCTCCATCGACATTTCGCATTGTTTGTCCAAGTCTAACAGCATCTATGTGAACGAACCATCACCAGCATTCAGCCATAGACCGCCCTCCTGGATCTGTGCATGCCGACGACACGTATCATAGCATGTATTCAGCAACGTTTATCAATCCATACTGACAGACAAAAGAAACGCTCCATCGACATTTCACGTTATTGGCCAACCCTAACATCCACGTAAATGGACCTTCATCAGCATTCAGCCATAGATCGCCCTCCTTGACCTGCGCATGCAGACCGACACGTATCATAGCATGTATTCAGCAACGTTTATCAATCTATACCGACGGACAAAAGAAACACTCCATCGACATTTGGCATTATGTGGCCGCCTGAAGTCGTGTAATAGAACGTTTATCAATATTTTTTAACCCATTACCAAACGACAAATTTTGGACTGGTCCAAATTCAAAGATGTTGCAGACAACAATTTCAAATCAAGGAAAATCTTTTGGTCTTTTTTGGTAGAAAGCATCATGGGAAATGAAGAAATTGCTTGTCACAAGCAATTTCTTCATTTTCCACGATGTTTTCCAAAGTCATTATTTTGTGGGGAGTCAAACGAGTCATTGTGTGGCAATGGGTTAATCACTTCCCGCACATTGACGCTATTTGACGCCCAAAAAGATTACCACTTAGGTATACATTGTTCAGACTGGCGAAATTGTTTGTGACAAGCAATTTCTTCGTTTCTCACCCTTTTCTACCCAGAAAGACCACCAGTTGTAGATTTCCATTCAATTCAAATTACCGTCTGAAACATCTTTGAATTTGGACCAGTCTTTAATTCTGCCGTTTGGTGATGGGTTAACTCGAACACGTCAAAGCCTGTAATGAAAGATTTTGGTTGGAAGAATGAATGCATGCATGTGTAAAATATACTTTCTATGCTTTTAGTTGTTTTTGCATTAAGACATATTCTTATGTTAAAATGGGAGTGTTTTCAAGTGATTTACATTGTATTTTCAAATTAGGTTTGATTTCACCGTGTGGAATTAGTAAATTTTACAAGACAAAGTGTAATTTGACAATACAATGTATATATTTATCTCACTATGTCATTTTCAATAATTGCCACAGAAATCTATTAATATGAAGTGTTAAAATAAATGAAATGGGGAATTATATTGACAGTTGTCTTGTAAAAACTAGTCATATTCCATAACTAATAGATTGAAATTGCAAACAGATACAGATGACAATTTTTATGAAGATTTATCAATTTGAAATTGGCGGAAACATTGTGAGAAAGAGGAAATACTGGGTACCAGCATTTGTCAAATCGCTTGATAATTTGTATGTAGCTTTAACCTTTCTCTAACAATATCTGGTTTTGATGTCCCTTACAGAACGGGTTTGTGCAATTATAAATACAAGAGGACCATGATGGTCCTATATCGCTCACCTGAACCAAAATGATATGAGCAACATTTTTGTTCAATTCAATAAATATTTATGACTTTAAGGCTGAAAACGAACTTATGGTCAATGACGTGAAAATCGAACTCATCCAAGATCTTATGGTGCTCAACATTGTGTCCAAGATTTGTCTTGTTTGATAAATAATTGTAGATTCTGGAGTATATACAAGATCGAAAACAGCCGAAAACAGCAATTTTGTCAAATTCAAGGGCACATAACTCTCAACTTTTTCATCAGATCAGACTGAAAATCAACCTCATCCCAGAACTTATGATACCCAACATTGTGTCCAACTGTTGTCTTGATTGATCAATAATTGTAGATTCTAGAGTATAAACAAGGTCGAAAACAGCCGAAAACGGCAATTTTATCAAATTCAAGGGCACATAACTCTCGACTTTGTGGTAAGATCAGGCTGAAATTCAAACTCATTTGAGATCTTATGGTCTCCAACATTGTGTCCAAGATTTGTCTTGATTGGTCAAAAAATGTAGATTCTAGAGTGTAAATAAGGTCAAAAACGGCAATTTTGTCAAATTCAAGGGCTCATAACTCTCTACTTTCTAATCAGATAAGACTGAAAATCAGAAACATCCGAGATCTCATCGTCCCCAACATTGTGTCCAAGTTTTGTCTTGATTGATGAATAATTGTAGATTCTAGAGAGTAAACAAGGTCAAAAAACAGCCGAAAATGGCAATTTTGTCAAATTCAAGGGCACATAACTCTCGTCTTTCTGGTTAGATCAGACTGAAAATCGAACTAATCCAAGATCTTATGGTCTGCAACATTATGTCCATGATTTGTCTTGATTGATCAATAATTGTAGATGCTGGAGTGTAAACAATGTCAAAACTAGATATTTTTCGCATTCAAGGGCAGATCTTATGGCCATACATGTTTTGACCAAGTTTGGTCAAGATTGGCTTATATTTGTAGATGCTAGAGTGTAAACACGAAATTGTGGACGGACAGACAGACGGACAGACAGACAGAGGGACGACGGACAAAAAGTGATCACAATAGCTCACCTTGAGCACTTTGTGCTCAGGTGAGCTAACAAAAGAAGAAAATGCTGACATTCAGCATTTTCTCCTTTTGGCTTAATAATTTCTGAGCTATGTTGGTCACAATTCCTGCTTTTATAGACAACTATTTTCTATTGAACTATTGAACAAGTCTAACAAGAGGCCCCAGAGGGCATGTATCGCTCAACTGGCTTCAATTAAAGAATTACTTATTTTTTTACCCCAGTTGTCTGAATTTATAACTTGTTAGTGCATCAAGGCAATCATTCGGATCAAATTTCAGGTTGATCGGCTAAACAAACTGGCTTCTAGAGTGCATAAAAGGTTTTTCTAACAATTGACCCTATGACCTAGTTTTAGACCCCAGATGATTCAATTTCGAACGTTTTCATTGATATTTTATCCAGACAATCATTCTGACCATACTTCAGGTTGATCAAACAAAAAAGGGCATCTAGATAGCATACAAGTTTTTTTTCCAGGATTCTGCCCCTTGACTTAGTTTTTTACCCCATTCTAAACTCATCTGAGATTTCATTTAGACAATCAATATGGCTAGATTTCAGGTTGATCAGGAGAAAAAGAGGGCCTCTAGAATGCATACAAGGTTTTCTAAGATTTGACCCTGTGACCTAGTTTTTGACCCCAATTGACCCAATGTCGAACTCATTCAAACTTTTATCAAGACAATTGTTCTGACAAAATTTCAGGTTGATCGGACAATAAATGTGGCCTCTAGAGTGCATAAAACATTTTTTCTAAGATTTGACCCTGTGACCCTTTTTGACTCCAGCTGACCAAATAAATAACTCATCCTAGATTTTATCAAGACAATCATTCTGACAAAATTTCAGACTGACCGGGCAAAAATTATCCCTTCTAGAGTGCATACAAGGTAAAAGTTAACCCTTTCCCAAACAAGACCTGGTTTTGACGTCTCAAATGGAAAAGGGTTGGGAAAACATTGAAACAAAAGAAGAAACTGCTGATAACCAGCAGTTTCTCCTTTTGTCTCAATATTTTCTGTGCCATATTTTACACAAATCCTATCGTTAATAACATCAATTTTGTATTTTGCAGCAGTTTTTGAAGAGGATCAACCTAAAATTTTGTCGCTTGGGAAAGGGTTAATGGACGCATGCACACAACGCCATGACAATAGCTTGTTGGCCTTTGGCCAGTAGAGCTAAAGATGAGCTATTTGGGAAAGGATTAATGTAAGATTCAAAGGAAGAAGTTGAATTGGTAGTCTGTGACAGTGTTCTCCCCAGCCAAATAAGCTGTATTGGCCCCACTACAGCTTCATGTCAATCAGTGTAATGCCACTACAGCTTCATTTCAATCAGTATAATGCCACTACAGCTGCAAAAGTACCCCACAGATAATTTCTTCAAAATGGTCACCAAATAGGGGGATTTGTAAACATGTGATAAATAATGCATGCTTGTAAAATTAAATGCAATAATTCTGTATAAAAACATAATGGGAAAAGAAGAAATTGCTCAAATTGAGCAATTTCTTCTTTTCCCATTATGTTTCTATTCACAATTGTTTGCATGAACACAATGCATTTCAAGGTTTACCAATAGTTATAATTTGCCACTATGGCTTCAAATTATTCTGGGTAGAGCCTTGGTCTGTGACTTGTCAGGATAAACAGACGGACAGAATGTACAGCTTGAATACTTTAATAAGCTCCGGCAATTTTTCATAAAGCTAACCATCAACGAAACATCCCTATTTATACTGCACACAAGAACCTGTATTTATGGAATAAATAATATTCAGTCTAGATCTGGAAAAAAGTCCCTTCAGGGATTTTAGACAGCCATGTTCACGATTAGTCTGTGTCTAGGTGGCATCTGAAAGGTACCTATGCTGCTTTCTTACGATTGCTAGTGGAGAACAAAATCGTGGAGAACAAAATGGTTCACTATCAGACTGCATGTATACAAACACTGATCTCGAGCCATGTTGGGCTCTAAAAGCCTTAGCCCTTTCCCAAACAAGACGTCCCCTAAAGACAATGCATGGGAAAACATTGAGACAAAAGAAGAAAATGCTGATAATCAGTATTTCCTCCTTTTGCCTTAATATTTTCTGTACTGTTTTGTACACAAATCCTTTCTATGACAATATTGATTTTGGCATCTCTGGCACCACCCTAAAAATTTGCTATTTAGGAAAGGGTTAAGAGACTTGTTTCCAGATCCTGGCTCTCTTATTTATTTTTTCCAACACTACACATGGTTTTGACAGCCTTAACAAAGATAGCTCTATAAGAAGAAAAGAAAATACTGATTTCTTCACTTTCCCTTTATGTTTTTTCTCTCAAATGAAAACCCATAACCTCATGAGTACATACATGAATTTTGATGACTAAAATGTTTAACCAATTACCACACAGTGACGCCTTTTGACTCCCCATTAGATAAATCCTTTGGTAAACATTGTAGAAAATGAAAAAAATGCTTGTGACAAGCAATTTCTTCATTTCCCAATGTTTTCTATACAAAAAGTTATACAATTTTAGAATTTCATCAAATTGAAAATGTTGTCTGCAACTTCTTTTAAATTGGACTACCCCAAAATTTTGTATTCTGGTAATGGATTAATTATGACCATGTTCCAGTATTTCTGCCAAGGAACCCAAGGACTATAGGGCAAAATTGTCAGTACCTTTATTACCCGTTACCTATTAATAAAATTTTGCCATCTGGAAATGGGTTTACATACCTTTTTTCCAGATCCTGGCTCATATACACACGCATATATATATAAAGCATTGTAAAGCATAGTTTACACACCATCACAGTTATATGATAATCACAGCATATTTTTCTGCTAACAAAGCATTTCATTTTAACCCTAAATAAATTTAAAGGCCTGGGCTGCGTTCATTAAAGGCTACCAAGCTAGGCAGTTGATTTCATCGTATATTGGAGGAAAATAATTAAATTAACGTGTTTTATAAAAGATCCGCCAAACTCGATTGTTTTAAAAGTTTTGTTTGCTTTTCTTTATGTCGTTACTAGGATGATTTTCGAGAAAAAAAATTGATTGACGTCATACAATGGCTTGACTCCGCCCCCAATCTAGAGCATGAAGTTTCTGACAAAGATAAACTTTTCTGTCATAAAGCGAAGTCACAGTTTTTATCCATTTCTCGATTGTCAGAGTAATACAGACAAACTTGAACCATTCTTTGGCACATTCCTTCACTCACAAACGACCTATTCTTTGACTGTTTTGACATTTTTTCTAACATTTACTAAGGATGAATTCCGTGTTTTGAGTATCGATTGGGGAAGTCGCTTTATGACAGAAAAGTCGGATGTTTAATTTTTTCAGAAATTTCAGGCTTTCCCGGAAAATGACCCATGACTTCCCCCTTTTCCCGCCATGACGTCATTAAGTGGCCGGCGTGACGTCATAACTTCATGTCGGAAGTTTAGCGTTTTTTCTTCGGTAAAGATCGGAAAAGACCAAAATATCTAATTTAAAAGATGAAATAAAAACACTTCCAATGTTTGAAAATTGTAGAAACTTTGATATTTGGTTATTAGGAAGGTGTTTTTTCGACACAAGAGTTTAATTTTGCCAATCAACGGACACACTTTAAGGTTTAACGTGAGCCGTTTCATTCGGAATACTAGGTCAATTCTGTTAAATTTGTGTAAAAGAAGTTGCGACTATTGCTCATGTGAGCTCATGTAAACCCTTACTGAACGCAGGCCTGGTCACATACACAATATTCATGTGCATATCACGGCATAAGCATGTCCATTATTGTCCAAAGACAGCCAGTCTTACACATATTTTTGGATGCCATCTGGACGTGATAAGGATGCAGAATTGAACAAACTAAAAGCTTGAAGCAATTGATAACCCCATGGTTTGTTTTACTATAATAACACAGTAACCATAGCTGATTATAGCTGTAGTTATGATGTTTAACCATTTACCAAAACATGACTTACAGGTACTCTTGATTTTGATGTACCTATTATCTGTGATAGAAAGTTTTGGAAATCATTCAGACAAAAGCATAAATGTTGTTAGTATGCATATTCTCTAAAGCCGCGTGCGATTTAGGCAGGTAGAGCTCTTCTAGAGGTGGTAGCGCTAGTCTGGTTCCCGCCTCTGATAGTCATACACTACGTTGTATTTTTTTATACAACATAGTGTATCAGAGGCGGAAACCAGACTAGCGCTACTACTTCTAGAAGAGCTCTACCGGCCTAAATTGCATGCAGCTTAACAGTCACAATATTTTCTGTACTTAGTTATATTTTTACACAAATTCTATCATTCATTTTGTCACCTGAAAGCAACTGCTTTCAATTCAGAAGTTTCCCTTTTCCTGTTTTGGAACGGGTTTATAGCCTTACTCAAACCATTATCCCATTACCACAAAGTGACACCTTTTGACTCACCACAAGATAATTGCTTTGGAAAACATTGTGAAAATTGAAGAAATTGCTTGTGACAAGCAATTTCTTCATTTTCCACAATGTTTTTGACCTAGAGAGACCAAAACATAAAATTTCATTCACTTAAAATTGTCGTCTGAAACATATTTGATGTTAGAGCAGTCTCAGATTTTGTTATATGGTAATGGGTTAAACCTATGATTAATTTCATCTGTCTTTCATCTTTCTGTCATCTGAAGTCGACATCAGAAACAAACAGGTCTTGCATCATATTCCGAGCTGCAAATAGAAAGGAAGGGGTTAAGTCATGACGGGGAATCACATTATACAGCAAAAACAATCATAGATTCCTGTTGCTTCTCTTCCTTAAAATCTTTTAAGAGCCTTCAGCTACTCGCCTACATAGGTTTACGATTATCCATCCATTGTTGGTATACAAATATCAAAAAGAATATTTGCCACAGCCATGGATCGAACCACGGACCTCATTAGTCAGAGTCGATAAACAAACATCATTTTTGTCATAATCCAGGGCACATAACTCTGTTCTGATAAAGATATTCTCATCAACCTTATGTCCAAGTTGTTTTTTGATTGGTCAATATTTATTGCTGTTTGAGTGAAATTAAAAACGAAATCGGCAATTTTGTCACCATCAAGGGCACACAACTGGTTTTTCTAGTCCGATCAATATGAAAAGTGAAATCATATAAGATCTCATGGTCACCAACATTGTGACCAAGTTGCGTCTTGATTGGTCAATATTTGTGTTTTTTAAAGTGAAAATAAAGTCTAAAACGACAATTTTGTGAAATTCAAGGGCCAATAACTCTAATTTTTCTGGTCCGATCAAGCTGAAAATTTTACTCATGCAGCATCTTATGGTTAACAACATTGTTGCCAAGTATTGTCTTGATTGGTCAATAAATGTAGATGCTAAAGTGTATTGTAAACAAAGTCGAAAATGGCAAAAATGTCAAATTCAAGGGCACATAACTCCAAACTTCCTACTTAGATGACACTTAAAATCAAACTCATTCATAATTGTATGGTTACCAACATTCTAGCCAAGTTTTGTCTTGATTGGTCAATATTTGTAGATGCTAGAGTGGTAACAAAGTCAAAACTAGCTATTTTTGATATTCAAGGGCGCATAACTCCGGACTTCCTGATCCGATCTGACCCAAAATCAAGCTCATCTAAGAACTTATCGTTATACATGTTTTGACCAGGTTTAGTTAAGATTGGTCAATATTTGTAGATACTAGAGTGGTAACAAAGTCAAGACTAGCCATTTTTGACGATCAAGGGCACATAACTCTGGACTTCCTAGTTCGATCTGACTCAAAATCGCACTCATCCGAGAACTTATGGTCATACATGTTTTGGCCAAGTTAGATTAAGATTGGTCAATATTTGTGGGTGCTAGAGTGGTAACAACAAAATGTGAACAGACGAACGGACAGACACCGACGGACAAAAAGCGATCACAATAGCTCACCTTGAGCACTTTGTGCTCAGGTGAGCTAAAAAAATATCAACTTGAAATGTTTGTCTTCAACAGCTTTGAAATTAGAAGAGTTCAAATTTTGCTATCTGATAATGAATTACTTACCTTCAAAATATGAAGTGTCTGTCATATCATCTGGTTGGGGTATCCATGGGGCTTCTAGATTACACAAGTTCTCCCAGTCTATATGATCAAAGGCAGCCATCTTTTTTATATCTGGAAGAAAAAATCCAAACTATTCAGATGTTATCGGGCTCTCAACATCCCTCGCACGTAATAGATAGCCATCTTGTACAAATTTTGTACAAATTGTTCCATAAGCACATTGTCGGAAGTAGATCACACAACTATTTAACCCTTTCCCAAACAAGACCTGGTTTTGACGTCCCTAATAGAAAAGGCTTGGGAAAACATTGCGGCAAAAGAAGAAACTGCTGATAACCAGCAGTTTCTCCTTTTGTCTCAAATTTTCTGAATTATTTTGCACACAAATGGTATCCTTACTTACATTCATTGTGTCGTCTGCAGCAGCTTTCAAATTGGACCATCCTAAAATTTTGTCGTTTGGTAATTATGGGTTAAGGCTTTGCCAGAAAAAATATTTGAAACGAACAACATTCAAAAGTATATCCTCATAAATGTGATCAAGATTTTATTTAGGAAAAGGGTGAACCTACACCAGGCTGTCAACCAGGTCTTCTAAAAAATATAGGAGTTTTAATAGGAATATTTTTCAAGAAAAATAGGAGCTTTTAGCCAATTTTGAGTTAAAATATAGGAGTTTTTTAAGTAAAGTTTTTTTCACCTCAAACACTTGCAAGGTCTGTCACACTTTTTAAAAGCGGCACAACACTATATGCTGATTGAAACAAGCGCCAAAGGTACAAATGTGGGAGAGCAGACAAAAGAAATCATCTCTGAACAGGGGGGTTTTGGGGTCCTCCCCCAAGAAAATTTTGAAAATCCAGATGTTTGTTGAAGCAATTAGAATGCCTTCTGAGCCCATTTTGGGCTTTAAATCTTATTACTTATAAATACATATTCAGCCAAAAAGATCTTACTGCCATGACCTTTGTGTTATACTTACAGTTCTTACCCAGTCTAGTTTTTATCTAGGTTATATGTTAATGTCTTTGTGTTCAATCTAGACAACAGAGTCAAGATGGCCCTATATCACACACCATAGAGAACACTTGAGGCTTAGAGGAGATTGTATATGTCAGATACCTCCTGCCTCATCCCAGACTGACAACTTCCAGACAATTTTCGTTGCAGGAAAACACAAAGAAGTTTGGTAGAGAGTAATGATGCCATGATACATACACAATTTCAATAAAGGATCTCTGACAAAGGATTTGTCAGAAGATTGTACAAGATTTCTCTCTTTCTGAATATGTAATCAAATTATGAATATTGCACAACATAGGACCAATTTTCATTGTACCACAGAACTTTCAAGTATTTTGATAGAAGGTCATAGATCTACAATTCAACACACCAAATTTCAAGGTGGTAGGTGAAACATATTATGCAGTAGAAGGGTGTTGAAGATTTGCTCCTTTGTCTCTATATGGAATATATTTCACAACGTATGACCCAATATAATTGCAGTACAATAATTAAAAGTACATGTATTTTGGCAGAGGGATTGTAGACAATTCAACTTACCAAATTTCAGAGCCTTAGGCCAAACCATTCAGAAGTAAAATTTTGCCTAGATTTCTTTTTTGTCTTTATATGAAATCTGATACTAACAACACAGGGCTAATTTTCATTGCAACATACCCAGTGATAATTGGAAATATTTTGCCAGGGGGGCTATAAGACAATTTCACAGACCAAATTTCAAAGGCCCAAGCCAAACGGTTATAAAGGTACTAAAACATAATACAAGATGTTGTACAAGATTTCCTTCTTTGTGTCTACATGACATTTGGTACCCCACAACATAGTGTAAAATTTCATTGTACCAATATAATTTAAAGCAATTTTGGTAAAGGCCTTAAGATCCTACTTACAAATTCCCAAACTCTACACTGTATGAAAGAAGATTATTTTGTAACTGTGGACAGACAGGCAGAAAATGGATGGTGAGTGAACACAATGCCTAACCCTCAGCCCCTAATGCTATGGTGAGCTATTCAAGTTCCATAGCATTGCAATCCAGAAAGTAGCTACTATACAGCATCATCATGATCCTCATCATCTGTTTAATCTGCACCTTAAAACCTTGTGTCCTATTCAATAGACTTGTATGTAAACAAATCAGTGATGATGAACAGATGAAAAGCACCAAAACATAATACAAGATGTTAATACTAAGGAAGACAGAGATTCTCTAACCAGAAGAATTATTGAAGCAAAGAGCAGTATCATATCGTAGCAATAATTTCTATCTTATCATTAATCGACAATAATTTTACCTAAAAATATAGGAAATATTTTCAAAATATAGGAGAATTATAGGAATATAGGAGATGCTTGAAAATATAGGAACTGGACCCAAAATATAGGAGTTTTATAGGAAAATAGGAATCGGTTGACAGCCTGCTACACTCACCCGAAGTTCTAAACGGCCACTTTTATTTTTTGAATAAATAAATCATATCAATTCACTTGGATTGTGTGTTTGCTTTTTGTACTTAACGAAGTCACATTTTATCTTTTTGAACAAGGAACAGTAGTGTCACGTCAAAAAAGAAGCATGCGACGTCATTTTGATCGAAACGTTAAAATTGCACGTGTGTCTTCTGAATTACGTGAAAAATATCGATTCTGTTTTGATAATTCATCCATATGGATAGCCCAGTCAGAAAAACATTTAACATGTCAAGAATTATTATCAAAACGCGAGAAATGACCTTCGGAATGTTTGATGTTGGGGCTCCAGTCAGAAAGGTCAATTTGATAATTTCCTTTTCTGACAAAATCTTAATGCAATCATTCGATTTCTTTTGTTTCTGGGTTAAACATATCGTTGTTATTGTTTTTCGATGGATCGAATCTGATATTTGCGGCTTTTTTCACAAATAAGCAAATTCGGGATGAGTGCATGCGTACCGGAAGTGTTCATAAAACACGACGACGGCCACACTTAAGGACTACTATTCGTCAACAAGATGGACAGCTTTATGAAGCAATTTTGAGAAATAATTTCATGCATGCACATAAAAAGATATACGAAATTTGGGTAATCCTAGCCACCCAATCCACTACCAACGGCTATGAGGCGCTTCAATAAAAGCGATCCTAGGCCGCATCGTCAACGAAATGTCAAAGCCTTAGCACTGTGAAACATATTTTTAAGCCTAAACTGTACTAAACATCCCCTATTTTATCGGAAAATGGATTGGACACAAAGTACGTTTCGCCTTGGACTTCTTAAACAGACGGATTCGAGAACTGCCAAAGTAAATGATTTAGAAGACCTGACTCGGCAAACCTGGTATTTCCGCACTGTACCATACCCTACAGAATCTTCAAGAGTGCATATTATCCACGAGAATAGGATTCTTAGCCATGATAAATGCACACAGAGATCACATGGGATATTAAGTTGTGATATGCGAATTTCTATTTATAGGGTAGTGCACTTCTAAACGTCACCATTTCGTTAATTTCGAACTCAGCTTCGTGAAACTTTGTCATATTTTTCAAAAATGAATGTATTTTACAAAGAACTAAAACAACATGAGTTTTCATCAGAGATGTTGATTTAAATGTGAAAGAATGAGGTGGCCGTTTAGAAGTTCGGGTGAGTGTAGTACCAACCTCTGGCTC
The DNA here is from genome assembly GCA_963680895.1 of Fragum sueziense. Classification (NCBI taxonomy): domain Eukaryota; kingdom Metazoa; phylum Mollusca; class Bivalvia; order Cardiida; family Cardiidae; genus Fragum; species Fragum sueziense. Next base: position 12,022,889 of record OY804602.1, on the reverse strand, counting down.
TAGCCCTGTCATCTGGGTCCATAGTTAGTAGAGCTTCTATAGCTTGTCTAGAGTTTGGACTTAAAGCTTCATCATCCTCTGGCCAGGGTATATCTGTAATATACGGGGAAATGTTTACTGCTCAAATGAATGACAAGATGTGTTTGTGGCTATTTTTCTAAAATTTTAAGTTTTCATGTTCAGGGCCAATAAGGGTTAACAGATGACCTTGAGGAAGGTCATATTGCATTGAACAGACAGATGTTATTAAAACAAGGTTACATACCAAATTTGAGCTTTGTATGTCCAATACTTTAGGATCAAAAGGCCAATTCTTGGACAGCCAGACAGAGAGACGGACAGACACGAGTAAAACAACATGCCCCAGATCTTTCGACAGGGGGGCATAAAAAGATAATATGAGCATATTATTCTGCTTGAAAATTCCAAAATATATAAATTTCTGTTCTGATCTTGATAATAATCACTGCTCTATGAAACTCATATCAATTAAGAAAGTTATAGTTATACAGTGCACTACATGTATAACGAGTTCCGTTAATACGAGATACCGTCAATAACGAGTATGTTACTAAGTCCCTGTCGTTTCCCTTCTATTTTCCTTTTGTTTTATATCGGCTAACACGAGATTGGTTTGAGCAAAAAATCGGCAATAGCGTACATGTTTCCTTGGTCCCGACTATTTTTCACACATTGTTAACGAGGTCCGGTCACAAAGCGTGTCATCTGCAAATATTTCTCAACCTGGCTGTATTTTTCATACCTTTTTACGACTTTACTAGGTCTTAAAGCGTGTCATCTGCAATAACATTTCAAGGTAATCATCGATCAATTAGGCTATCAGATTAACACCTTCCGATCTACCTATTGTCATATCGTCAATGTGTTATTGAAAAACATTGTAACTCAGACTTTAATTCAGCTGGAGTTATGAGCATTTGTACTAACATCGACAATATGCAAGGTTTGTTTGCGCTCAGGGCTTTAATCATGAAAATGTGGTCAAGAATTTGCGATTTTGAAAATACGAGAGACACTACTAAAAGCTGAAAGCTATTTCCTTAGAGTTGAAATTTGAAATCATGAATGGAATAGAAGAGGGATTTACATCAAAAACAATGAAAAATCACAGTGTTTTTTTTTTTCAAATAGATATTTTATGATGGACACATACATTTTTATTTTTTAAGGCATATATAAACTGTACAGTGTAATGTTCGTATTTTACTTTTATTGGTGTGTATTAAAATATCAAGAGTTATCTGTCTTTATACTCTCTAAAAAGGAGGTTATAAATGTTCCTTTGTAAACTTCCTGTGAAAGCGAAAGTAGACATGGGTAAATGAACAATTTTCTCGCATTCTGTTCTAATTCGGCTTTAGCGAGACATTGCTATAACGAGCATCGATCGATGTCCCTGCGATCTCGTTATACACGGAGTGCACTGTATTATTAATCCTAAAGTCAAGTTACTCACCACGATTCAGAATGTTTTCAAATACTTTTTCTGGAGTCTGATCATTGAAAGGAGGCACACCGGTCAGAAACTCAAACAAGCACACACCTAGAGACCACCAGTCTACTGACGGACCTGAAAATGCGGAAAAATGGTGTTTACACATTCACAAATCGCTGCTTTTCTTCGAAAACCTCATATCTGCAGCTTGTTTTAAGCTGCAGATACGAGGATTTCACAGAAAAGCGATGAAATATTAAAACAAAGACTTTTTCTGGAGTTTGATCATTGAAAGGTGGCACACCAGTCAGAAACTCAAACAACCACACACCTAGAGACCACCAGTCAACTGACGGACCTGAAAATATGGACAAGTTAGATTGTTTAAGGCTACTTCTTAACCTTTTTCTTAGCCCTATCACAAAGCGGCTTTTTGCAATAAGTTCTTTATCCATGACGCACCATAATATGTCAAAACCTCTACCATTACGTGTATTGGTTAAGTGATAAGAATATTCTCTGAACATTTCATCTAAATATGTCATTAAATGTAGTTGTGTTTGCACAATGTGAACTTACATTTATACATACTGAAGGTAGGTAGTCAGAGAAGTTGATACCAATATACAACCATCTTATGTGGCATATATAAATGATTGGTTAAATGATTAACAATACAAAAGAAAGAGCAGGGCTCTCCACACTCTCTGAAAATGGGGAGAAGTGACTTCTCCTCAGACTGAAAATAGGGAGAAGTTTTTCAAGATGGGGAGAAGTGGAGAGAAGTGATCAGGCATGGGGGGGGGGGGGGGGGGGGTCTACGTTATTAGAGGGGTCTATTTTCATTATGTTTGATTTATTTAGGTTAAAACATGTCTTTTTGTATGTATTGCCTTGCAAAACTAGATCTGTAAACTATATATTTCTTTAATTTTGGCAAGCAAAGATGGAATTTGTTAAATATGCCCAAATTTATGTTAAGATGTACTTGATGTTTAGATATCAGTGTGGAAAATGAATAGATTGCTTACCAATCAGTGACAACCAATTTCTTCATTTCCCAGAAAGTTTTCAACATAAAAGAAAATAAATATTTGTTTACCAATCAGTGACAACCAATTTCTTCATTTCCCTTGAAGTTTTCAACATAAAAGAAACTAAAGGAAAAAATGCTCTACACGTACCCCCCCCCCCCCTTAACCCTATCAATTTGTTCTAGGTTTGCCATTTAGAAAAGGGTTGTGCAAGTGTAGCAGAAGAAATTGTCATAAAGACAAATTATCCAATTTAAAAAAACCGAATTCTCCCCCTTCCTCATTTAAAAAAAAAGAGTTGCATCATAATCTATTTTGTGAAGTGGAACCGTTTTAAATTCAATACAGTTCAAATAGCAGTAAAAAGTCAAACAAGAGGACCATGATGGTCCTATATCGCTCACCTGAACCAAACTGATATGAGCAACACTTTAATTCAATTCAATTGATATTTATGATTTTAAGACTGAAAACTAACTTATGGTCAATAACAATATGAAAATGAAATTCATCAGAGATCTTATGGTCCCATACATTGTGTCCAAGATTTGTCCAATAATTGTAGATTCTAGAGTGTAAACAAAGTCGAAAACGGCAATTTTGTCAGATTCAAGGGCACGCAACTCTCAACTTTATGATCAGATCAGACTGAAAATACAACTCATCTGAGATCTTATGGTCCCCTACAATGTGTCCACGTTTTGTCTTGATTGATTGATATTTGTAGTTTCTAGAGTGTAAACAAGGTGGAAAACAGCCGCAAAATGGCAATTTTGTCAAATTCAAGGGCACATAACTGTCGTCTTTCTAATCAGATCAGACTGAAAATCAATCACATCCAAGATCTTATGGTCCTCAACATTGTGTCCAGGTTTTGTCTTGATTGAATCATAATTGTAGATTCTAGAGTGTAAACAAGGTCGAAAACAGCCGAAAATGGCAATTTTGTCGAATTCAAGGGCACATAACTCATGACTTTCTGGTCTGATCATACCCAAAATCATACTCATCCAAGATCTTATGGTCCTCCACATTGTGTCCAGGTTTTGTCTTTATTGAATAATAATTGTAAATTCTAGAGTGTAAACAAGGTCCAAAACAGCTTAAAATGGCAATTTTGTCAAATTCAAGGGCACATAACTCTCTCCTTTATGATCAGATCAGACTGAAAATCCAACTCATCTGAGATCTTATGGTCCCCTACATTGTGTCCACGTTTTGTCTTGATTGATTGATATTTGTAGATTCTAGAGTGTAAACAAGGTGGAAAACAGCCGAAAATGGCAATTTTGTCAAATTCAAGGGCACATAACTCTCGTCTTTCTTATCAGATCAGACTGAAAATCTAATACATCCAAGATCTTATGGTCCTTAATATTGTGTCCAGGTTTTGTCTCGATTGAATCATAATTGTAGATTCTAGAATGTAAACAAGGTCAAAAACAGCCGAAAATGGCAATTTTGTCGAATTCAAGGGCACATAACTCATGACTTTCTGGTCTGATCATAACCAAAATCAAACTCATCCAAGATCTTATGGTCCTCAACATTGTGTCCAGGTTTTGTCTTGATTGAATAATAATTGTAGATTCTAGAGTGGAAACAAGGTCGAAAACAGCCTAAAATGGCAATTTTGTCGAATTCAAGGGCACATAACTCATGACTTTCTGGTCTGATCATAACCAAAATCAAACTCGTCCAAGATCTAATTGTTATATACATTGTGTCCAAGTTTAATCTTGATTGGTAAATATTTGTAGATGCTAGAGTGTTAACAAAGTCGAAAGTAGCTATTTTTCGCATTCAAGGGCAGATAACTCCGGACTTTCTGGTCCGATCAGACCAAAAATCGAACTCATCCGAGAACTTATGGTCAAACATATTTTGGCCAAGTTATGTCAAGATTGGCTTATATTTGTGGATGGTAGAGTGTTAACACTAAATTGTTGACAGACGGACAGACGGACAGACGGACGGACGGACAGACGGACGGACGGACGACGGACACAAAGTGACCACAATAGCTCACCTTGAGCACTTCGTGCTCAGGTGAGCTAATAATTGATCTGAAATACATCAGAGTTGCTACTCATTAATTAGTAACAAGAGTGCCTGAAAGGCACTGATATCGCTCACCTGAGTTCTTCGTGTATTTGATTGTGTATAATATAGGTTTTGTTGTAAACAAATATATATGTAAGTATTATGTCATATTAAATTATAGTAAACTAGAATATCACTGAAAGTGATCATACCCCCAAACAGCACTGTTTTTGTGCATTTTGAGAAGTACATTTCATTTGAACTGTGATCGGATCAATTGGGAACAAGAGCTGTCACTGTAAGATGACAATGCCCCCGACACCGCTTTGATTTTAAATTATGGCCAATCTATGTTCAAGGTCAAGGTCATCCAGGGGTCAAGGTCACACAAAGTATGTGCCTACAGAAAGGTAATGTACCAAGGAATGTTGTGGTAAAGTATGAAGCGAATATGTTAAGTAATAAGGAAGTTATGGCCAATGTTAAAGTTTTTGGACGGAATGACAGACAGACGGACGGACGGACAAGTCAAATTTATGATGCCTCCCTATCGGGGGCATAAAAAGAGCAAACAAAAAAATCAACAGACCAAACATAACACATGTAAATGTTGCGAAAAATACCAATTTTCAACAAAAGGATATAACTCATTTAAAAATCAACAAGCCCCACCCTGCCATTTTTTCAATTAATCAAAAATTCTCAAACATGTATTGAAGACAGTCACTCAAGGTACATTCCTGTAAGGTTTGGTTCAACTTAGCCCTAAAATTACTTTTATAAAGAATTTTCTCATGAATTTGTTAAGTCCAATAAGCCCTGCCCCGCCAAGACCACATTTTTTGACGAATAAAAAATTCTCGAACAGATATTGTAACATGTCACCCAATGATCATTTCTGCCAAGTTTGGTAACGAATTGCTTGATGGTTAAGGAGAAGAAGATTTTGGAAGAATTATCTAACGATTTCTTGAAGTCTGGTAAGCCCCACCCTGTAAGCCGATGTTTTTCACCAAATCAAAAATTCATGAACTTGTGTTGAATACAGTCTCTCAAGGGACATTCCTTCTACGTTTGGTTCAAATTTGCTGAATAATTGATTTTTAAAGATTTTTCACATGATTTCTCCTAGTCCGATAAGCCCCGCCCTGCCACGCCCACAATTTTTGACAAATCAAAAATTCACGAACGAGTTTTGAAAAGGGTCACCCAAGGAACATTCCTTTCAAGTTTGGTAATAATTAGCCCAGTGGTTAAGGAGGAGAAGATTTTTGAATAATTATCTTTCGATTTCTCGAAGTCTGATAAGCCCTGCCCTGCCACGCCCACAATTTTTGACGAATCAAAAATTCATGAGCATGTATTGAAAACAGTCACTCAAGGGACATTTCTGCCAAGCTTGGTTCAAATTGGCCTGGTAATTGATTTTTAAAGATTTTTTACATGATTTCTCTAAGTCTGATAAGCCCCGCCCTGCCATGCCCACAATTTTTGACAAATCAAAAATTCACGAACAAATTTGAAAAGGGTCACCCAATAAACATTTCTGCCAAGTTTGGAAAGAATTGGCCAAGTGGTTGAGGAGGAGAAGATTTTTGAAAAATTTCCTAAAGATTTCTATTAGTCTGATAAGCCCCGCCCTGCCACGCCCACAATTTTTGACAAATCAAAAATTCACGAACAAGTTTTGAAAAGGGTCACCCAAAGAATATTCCTTTCAAGTTTGGTAATAATAAGCCCAGTGGTTAAGGAGGAGAAGATTTTTTAATAATTATCTTTCGATTTCTCGAAGTCTGATAAGCCCCGCCCTGCCACGCCCACAATTTTTGACGAATCAAAAATTCATGAGCATGTGTTGAAAACAGTCACTCAAGGGACATTTCTGCCAAGCTTGGTTCAAATTGGCCTGATAATTGATTTTTAAAGATTTTTCACATGATTTCTCTAAGTCTGATAAGCCCCGCCCTGCCACGCCCACAATTTTTGACGAATCAAAAATTCATGAACAAGTTTTGAAAAGGGTCACTCAAGGAACATTTCTGCCAAGTTTGGAAAGAATTGGCCCAGTGGTTGAGGAGGAGACGATTTTTGAAGAATTCCCTAATGATTTCTTTAAGTCTGATAAGCCCCGCCCTGCCACGCCCACAATTTTTGACGAATCAAAAATTCACGAACATGTTTTGAAAAGGGTCACCCAAGGAACATTTCTGCCAAGTTTGGAAAGAATTGGCCAAGTGGTTGAGGAGGAGAAGATTTTTGAAGAATTCCCTAATGATTTCTTTAAGTCTGATAAGCCCCGCCCTGCCACGCCCACAATTTTTGACGAATCAAAAATTCACGAACAAGTTTTGAAAAAGGTCACCCAAGGAACATTTCTGCCAAGTTTGGAAAGAATTGGCCCAGTGGTTGAGGAGGAGAAGATGTTTAAAGAAATTGTTGACGACGGACGACGAACGACGGACGCCGGATAGTGACTGACCCTAAGAGCTCCCCTTGAGCTCGTTGAGCTCAGGTGAGCTAAAAAACACAACAGATTTAGTGCTGATTATAGGTAAGGGTCACGAGTCATGACGTCATGTAAAACTCAACCATCCATGAGATCTATGGAAAACCAATTTGTGTTGTAAATACGCAGTTTTCAGAGGCTTACAATAATTTGTGTAAGGACAAAGGAATTTCCTTTTTTATGCTTACTTGGATCACATTCTAGACAAAGAATCGATATAGTGCGATTTCCTTTCATTAAAATCAGTTTGTGAAAGTATATCCTTTACTCAGTATTCGCGTATGTGAATTTCTATTTCTGAGACTGAATTGTGGACATACAGACACTTACATGAATGGAAAGTATTGCCGATGAAAGGTTTGTAGAAATCAAAACTATAATTTTACTTCACTTTGTTGATTATTTCCTGTGTTATTAAGCAGAAAATTACTTGGTTTTATTTTCGTTTTGTGGTGTTTTCTTTGTCAAAGATCGCGATCCACCGATTCCTGAAGTGGTGATTATTTGTACTCGTTTTCCTCATTAGATCTTATAGTTATATCGGCCCGATGGACGGACAGAAACCTTTTCTGTCGGTAATCTCTAAATTTCATCTGTCCCAGACCGAAAGGCCGACTCGCCATGAATCACTGATTTATGGGAGAATTACGTTCAGAAATTGAATTTTAAATTTTTCTCACGATTAAAAAATGAAAGTCCACATTTCTATGTGATTGTGTTGTTATATACTGAGAGGCAAAAGAAAGTATACACTTTTTGATTTTCGATATCTCTCTTAATTTCCATCATATCGACTCAAAATTTTGCATTCTTTATTCCTACTCATAGACCAATAATGCAGTGTTGTTAAATTTTACCTGAAATTGCTTGACTAACTGTACTCTTGCTACATGCCGATCTTGCAAATTTTGCACGTGCGACTTAGTGGAGCATCAAATATTGATGTTAATCCTTATTCGAATTCTTTATCAATTATCACAACAAATCACAACGTTAAATTTTCTCTAACATCATAACACAATTCTCGGTGGCTGGTAGAAAATGATCAACATACCCATTTTTGCCATTAAGACCCATTTTTCTATGACGCAGCGTAATTCGAAAGAAACGTGACACAATATACACTTATTCAGGTAGCATAGGAACATCCTGTGCAAATTTTATCAAAATCCATCCATAAATTTAGAATGAGTAATGTCAGATAACTTGTTTGCATCAAGCCCCTTTTGCCAAGATGCATCATAATATGGAAAGCACTAACAATATACGCATGATCCTAAGTAACTAGGCTCTTTCTGCGAACATTTTTTTCAAATCCGTTCATAAATGTAGGGTTTGTGTCAACGTGAATTATTGTGTTAATTTATTTCCTAAATCCCCTTTTTCGATGCCGCTGTATGATAGGAAAAAACCTTCGCAACGGAAGGAAGGACAGATAGACGGGTAGGCGAAGAAGTGTACATAAAACAAACGACCTTCATCAGTGGCGTTTAGAATTCGTAATAATCTATACATCGTTTTCTTAGAATACGTGGAAGAACTAGGGTGTATACTTATTTTTGCCTCTCAGTATATATATAAACTTACGTCAAGCATCGTAGCTTAGGAATAGCCGTAACCATTCCTTTCCAAATAATAAATTTTTAACGTGAGCTGCAACCCCATTTCTCATGAAAAGTATTTGTTGAAAGGCAGAAATATTAGACAATCGACATTTAATGCCCACGGCACCAAGAGTTTTCTCTCGCTTTGTCAGTCATGTTTCGTCATTCTGTTGGACTCCGCCTACGTTACGAATTATCGGAATAACTGCTTCTGATTGGCTGTAAGCGTTCTTGAATGCCACGCCTGCCGCCTTTGTCTACCTGACTTCGATGTTAATTTACAGTGTACATGTAATATCTGTCTTGTTTATACACTTATAATAGAGGGTTTTACCACCGACTTTATGCAATGGCCAGCGAGATAACAAAGGAATATTAAAGATGACTCGAGACAATTGCAACTGCCAATTAGCGGTTAATTGTAAACAGTAAGATAGCATTCACTATCATTTTATTAACCCTTGACCAGGCGACATCCCGATATTTTCGGGCGACTTCGATTTCGCTTTTATCGGCGGTTCAGGCGAAGTTTCATGACTTTGAGCGAAAAAGTCGCTCAAGTCGCCCGCTTTGGTGAGCCCTGAAGAGTATATAAAATTTCATGGCTAACAATTTTCGGAAATAAGGATCAATTTTATCAAATAACAAGAGTTGTCTGCGGACAACGTAGCTTGCCTATACGAAAGCTTGTCGCAAAAAAAGAAGTCCAATGTCAAAAGTGAAGGTCAATAGGTCATGTCTCAAGGTCAAGGTCATGGCATGAGGTATCCATATGCGAAATATCAAGGCTCTTTCTGTAATAGTGCCTCAGATATAGTCCAGGTTAAAGTTTTTAAAAGTTCCAAATGAAAGGTCTTGGCAGGAGGTATCCATGTGTGAAATATCAAGGCTCTATCATTAATAGTGCATGAGATTTTGGCCAGGTTGAAGTTTTTTTTCAAAAGTAGGTCAAACTCCAAGGTCAAGGTCACAAGTTAAAATGTCATGGTTCCAAAAAAAAAGGTCTTAGCAGGAGGTATCCATTTGTGAAATATCAAGGCTCTATCATTAATAAACAAGAGTTGTTTGCGGACAACGTAGCTCGCCTATACAAGAGCTTGTCACAAAAAAAAAGAGTCCAAGGTCAAAGGTCAAGGTCATTGGTTCAAAAGTCATGGTCTCAAGGTCAAAGTCATGGTACGTAGTATCCATATGTGAAATATCAAGGCTCTATCTATAATAGTGCATGAGATAAAGGCCAGGTTAAAGATTTTGAAAAGTAGGTCAAACTCCAAGGTCAAGGTCACTAGGTCAAAAGTCATGGTCCCAAATGAAAGGTTTTGGCAGGAGGTATCCATGTGTGAAATATCAAGGCTCTATCATTAATAGTGCAGGAGATATTGGCCAGGTTAAAGTTGTTTTTTTTAAAGTAGGTCAAACTCCAAGGTCACTATGTCAAACTCCAAGGTCAAGGTCACAAGTTCAAATGTCATGATTCCAAATGAAAGGTCTTGGCAGGAGGTATCCATGTGTGAAATATAAAGGCTGTATCTCAAGTAGTGCCTGAGATATAGACCTGGTTAAAGTTTTTTTTTCAAATGAAGATGGGACGGGACGCGACAGGATGCGACGGGACGCGGACACTAGGGCTGTGACATTAGCTCCCCGAAATTAAAGTTGACATAATTTCAGACAAACAATAGTAGTTTGTCAGTGTAAATCTATAACGTCGCAACTATAACTTGATTGAAGCTGTAGTTACAAGATTTCAAAATAAAACTGAAGATTTATCATTCTTAAAATGGTAAACCCAGTCCTTAACCTTAAGCTGAAGATTCATTGCTATTTAGAATGTTGCTGAAAATGTTTTAGCTAATGACATACCATGTGGTTTTTGTAGAAGTATCTCTGGTGCGAGATAATCTGGGGTCCCTAAAATCCTCTCCTCCTCCGGTTCCTGATTGGCTGGTACCCGCTTCACAGATTTAGGGGTCCGAAAAGGGGTTTTTATCACCTGACCCACATTAGAGAATGAGTAAGATCTGGCCAGGGCCCTCTGTAAGGGAGTTTTAGGAGTTGCGGGGTAACTGGGTTTCGGTGTGTGATACCCCTAAAAAAGAAAGACAACCACCATTTGTATTTTAATAAATTTTCTAAAATAAATCTTCAAAATCTAAGTTAAAACATCCCCATGAGACACATTTGTCTAGTCCAGTCTAAATCCGATTGATTGCTGTGGGAGTTTGAAATTCTACTGTGTACAAATACTGTTCAATGCTCCTGATATGTGGAAGCAAACATTGAAAAATATAGACTAAGATCAGCCTGATGCTAAATATTTAACAGTCTTTAATTGCTGTTTATTAGCATCATCTTTTTTCCTTCAATGTTTTAAAACCTTTCTCTGTTAAAGACATCTATATCAGGAACAGCTTGGTATAGCGTTGATAAAGGAGATTAGAGCAAAATGGTCGCAAGCATAAAGAAGAGCCTGTTTCTCAAAGGAATATGGCACATCTTCTACAGGCAAGAAGATGGACTGATTGTAGCAGTTTACGATCCTTAGCAAGTTATAACAAAACATAGTACAGTGTTCTCCCCAACCCATTAAGCTGTATCAGCCCCACTACAGCTTCATTTAAATCAGTATAATGCCCCTACAGCTTCAAAAGTACCCCTACAGCTTAATTTCATCAAAATGGCCACCAGATGGAGACATTTAGAGGTATTTCATGTCAAAAACTGATAAATAATGCATTCTTATAAATTGAAATGTAATAATTCTGTATAAAAACATGGGAAAAGAAGAAATTGCTCAAATTGAGCAATTTCTTCTTTTTCCATTATGTTTTTATTCACAATTATTTGCATGAACACAATGTGTTTTAAGGTTTACCAGTGCCACTACGACTTCAAATTTTTGTGTAGAGAACCCTGCATACAATGTTAATACCCAATAGCAAAAGAGTTTACACCAACCTGTAGCCTGGTAGCAGAGTCTGGAGTCATACACACATCATTCCAGCCGGAGTTATTCCTGCTCCGTGTTTCATTATACACATACGGTGATATACACGTAGCCATCGACGCAAACCGGATCTTAGCTGGGGTCTTCTTACCAGATGGTCGCTGTAAATGGAAGTAAATACATTCATGAGTTTTTGATGGAACATAACCGGATTAAACCTTTACCACCCTTAATGTCTTTTTTTTTAAATTCCTTGGTTTTGTATAAACAGTGGCTCTTTTAAACTTCTTTATTTTGTATTGACAATTGCTCTTTTTAACTTCTTGGTTTTGTATGAACAGTAGCTCTTTTCAACTTCTTTGTTTTTGTATGAACAGTAGTTCTTTTGGACTTCTTTGTTTTTGTATGAACAGTACGTGTAGTTCTTTTGAACTTCTTTGATTTGTATGAACAGTAGCTCTTTTGAATTTAAACCGTAGCTCTTTTGAACTTCTTGGTTTTGTATGAATACAGTGTTTATTTTTAATTTTTGGGGAAGGGGGTCAGGGCCCATAGGTGGGGGAAAATTTGCATGTCAATGCCCAAAAAGGGGAAATTTCAATATATGCCTATACTCTCAAATACAGTGTTATAAATGAACTTAACTTGCTTTTATATCATAATGTGACATTCAAACAACCATTAGAACTGTTAGAGATGCCTAGAATCTAAATATGATTTGGATTTTTCTTTGCAACAAAAAAATCTAGTCTCAGGAGGGGAATTTTTTTCTGAAATGGGGGAAAAAAGTATATTCCTCAGAGAGGGGAAAGGGGCCCAATAACGACCGTTTTTTTAGGAAAAAAAATCACTGGAATATTAACTTTTTTGTATAAATTTCTTTTTTTTTTGTATGAACAGAAGCTCATTTGAACTTCTTGGTTTTTTAATCCTTTTTCCTTTAAGCACATAAAGTCTGTATTTATGATTAATTAGATGGCATATAACTCCTGTACTAACAGAATATAACAGTATCTTGATATATTGCAGTAAGTAGAGCACATACACAAGCCCTATACCCTAGTTTTAGGTGGGAGCAATATTTTGGTACTGAACTTGCCTGTTTCTGACAGCTTGGGGAGTACACTAAAGCTTAATATTGTAGGTACTTAACCTTGGCTGTAAATATGCCTTAATAAGCCCAATGCAATAGGTACTCACCCTAGTTTTAGGTGGGGGAGGAGGTAATATTGGTACTGAACTTGCTTGTTTGTCTTCTGATGAAGACTTACGTCTGAAAAATAAACAGTAACTTTATCCATTACAGGAAAGAGATTCTCACAAACATGTCACCCGTCACGCTAAAAGGGACCTTATCCGAACTCCAAAAAGCCAAAAGCCAAATTTTGACACACTTGTCAGACTCAGCACAGGTAAACCAGATCTTGTATGCGTAAAATGAACATATAGTAAGATAGGGAAACCATTCTGGATTTAGAAATATAGATACAAATGAAAAGTGTCGGCCCTAGTCTGGCTGCGCCGATTGCACAGACTAGGGTTGATATTTTTCACACATCCGATAAGGTCCCTTTTAGCATGACGGATCACATATGTGTGATAAATCAGCAGGGTTGCCACAAATCAGGAAATAAAATTCATTGACAAAATTTGAAATTCCCTGACATGTTAGAAAGCATTATTTTGGGTCTATCCATCACAATTCTTGATAAGTGTTGTCAAAATCATAACAAGAGCTGTCCGAAGACAGCGCGCTCGACTTTCTAAGTTGCTTAAGTATAACGGGGGCATAACTCCAAATATAGTGGAGCCAGGGTCATAGGCCCTAATAGTAAGGTAGAGGGTGTGATGGTCAATAAGTATTCCAAGTTTGGGATGAATCCCTTTGATAGTATGGAAGTTATTGATGTTTGAAAAAACTTTAACCTTTGTTGCAACGCCAACGCCCGGGTGACAGTATAAGCTCTCATTTTCTTAGAAAAGTCGAGCTAAAAATAAAGTTCACTGCATCTCATTTTTTGCTGAATTCCCTTACAATTCCCAGACCTATTTTTAAATTTCGCTGCCAGTTTACGAAATTCTGTGACATTAAAAAAATTCAATTTCCATGGCTTTTCCCTGATGAATTGCAACCATGAACTGGGAAGGTCCACTTTAAAATAACCAAAGCACTAAATTAATGCTAACAAAGTCAACTGGATGACTGCATAGGCTCATAAATACTCTTCTTGTAGTCACTAAAACTCCTCTAATCGGCACTTTTTTTTCCTACTTTTCCTACCATGTTTCCTCCATTAATACAGTAAGTTCCTATATACATGTACATTAACCCATTACCAAACGAAAAAAAATGAGCTTTTCGAAATTGAACGAAGTTGCAGACAACATTCCAATGTGATGAAATTTCTAAATTTTATAGCTTTTCGGGTAGAAAACATTGTGGGAAATGAAGAAATTGCTTGTCACAAGCAATTTCTTCATTTACCACAATGTTTTTCAAAGCCAGAATATTGTGGGGAGTCAAAAGGAGTCACTGTGTGGTAATGGGTTAAAAGACAGTTTAACAAATTTGAAATGTTGATTCATACAGTAACTAAACTATTGTACTCGCTATTTCTAAGCAAAACTGTTGAAATAGTCTATAAAGTTGGTTTAAATTGTAAATAAACAAGTGAACTCACTCTTTTTTTCCCTCATTTTCTTGTTCAACTGGTGGAGAATTAAAGACGGAGTTGTCAGTCATTGCTGACACATTACTGTCTATATTACTCCCTTCCTTCTCACATATACTGGATAGATTAGTGCCTAGGTTCTCCAGCATACTGTCTGAATTTAGACTGGACACCATACGTGGCTGTAGGTGAGCCAAATTCTTGTTAACCAGTCTAAATATATTACTTGAACCAGTCACCATAGGTTCATCACAGTCTAATGATTCTTTTCTCTGCTGCTGCTGCTGTTGTTGTTGTTGTTGTTGTTGTTGTTGTTGTTGTTGTTGTTTTTCTGTTTGATGGTTTATCAGAAGTTTGTCTTTATCAGATATTTTACTGTCAATTAAATCTTTAGAGACACTTTTATCTGATTCACTGATATGATCTGGTTCTGAAGCTGAAGTATCGCTGTGACCTTCCACCAATCTTTTCTCGTCAGCCGATAACACAGTAATTTTGTCAAGGTCAGGTAAAATCTTTGTCTCTTTTACGATGTTATCAAGACAGTTTTTTGTATCAAATTTACCGACTAGTGGACTCTGTATGGGTTTTTCCACGAAGGGTTTCTCCCTATCCTGGCCACTATGAAACCTGATCCGTGTACGTGGTATAGAGTGACTTCGCTTTGTCTGGGGTTCACCAAACCTCAGTAGAGAAATTTCCCGCGTTAATCCAGAATCTGCGCTGTGTGTTCTCCGTACAGGACTTTGTTCAACATCGTCAAAGTTTCTCTTCCTCGCGAATCTAAACCTCTCCTTGTACCGTCTCTCTTCTCCATCACTCTCGTCATCCGACGGATAACAAAAACTTTTTGTCTTCGTTAAACGTCGTGGATTACACTTAGCTCTGACTTTGTAGGTAAACCGTAACACTGGAGAATTCACTCTCTTCACATCAGATTCACTGACAGAAGATGGCATGTTTTCTTTATCGTTATCTTCACTGTCCTCTGAGTATGAGTCTCTACGTAACGACCGTAAATGTTTGGCAGCATACGAGTTCCACACTGACTCTTCAGTACGATGCATCTGTGGTGTATCGTCCGTCAATTTCTCCTGTCTTGACGGAGCCTTCTGATGACTCTCACACTCCAAACAGTCCCGACTCGTACCTCGATCACAGTCACACACTCTCTGATCACGATCTACACTGTCTGTATTGTGTGAATCACCCGTCCGTATGTCTGATATACCAATACTGTTAGTACCCATAGAAACACTTTGTGACGCCGCAGACATAAACACATCATCTGACATATCTAGAGTAGACACGGTTGAGGGAGCAGATATAGTGGAAGGTAGAATACTGCTGATCTCCCCCTGTCTATACTCAGATTTACTTGCATCAAAACTGGACAAGATGGACGGCCTATCTGATGTACTGTCCCTGTCTGATCTTGTCTCATTACACGAGGATAATGCTGCCAATATGGAAGACTGAAATAAACAAGATTTTGTCTTAAATGTAAGGAAAAATGAGCCATGACATGGACTTGGGGTAACCTGCATTTTATTTCCTTTAACATCATTTTCTTTTTGGTCTAATATTGTAGAAAAGTTAAATATCTATCAACATTTATTTTTGTTCTCTTCAGCTGAAGAAGCTTTCTTGTTGGAACATTCCAAATGTTTGCAGTTTGGGAAAGGTCTAAAAGTTAATGTGAGTTTTCATGACATTGTTTCATCTTTGAAACAAAGGTATCTTGATCAATTAACTTCAATTAGACATAGTATTTGTCCTGCATAGATTTTAATCCTTTCCCTCATACAAAATTCAAAGACAAATGTAAAATTAGAGCCTCAACAAAAACATTCAATTCAGCTTTGCGATGATAATGTTCTTACTTGAAAGGAAGAAAATATTGTTGGAAAAAGAGACAATGCTGGACATTAACATTTTCTTCTTTTCCAACAGTGTTTTCCAAAACTTATCATCAAATTCAGGAGTTGTTTGTAAAGGGTCAATCATTCACAAAACCCACCTTTTGTAGAGTTGACATTAATCGTTTGACAGGCGGTTTAACCGGTGTTACATTTTGCCTGCCTGGTGTATGCATATCTTTAGACTGGCTCAGATATTTGGAAGTAGACTGGGACAACAACAGGTCTCGCATCGACTTTTGTTTGTTCAGTTTGGAGTGTGAGTGAAGTGTGGCTGAGCTTCTGTCCGGCGTCGGATGTTGTGTGTTGGTGCCCGTATTCGGTGTTTGGGGTACCAGCACTTTACTGGCTGATGAATGGATAGATGATGTCAGACTGGAATTTTTACTCGAACTCTGTAATAACAGGAGAAGTAGCTAATCAGACAGAATGAAAATGACAACTGCAATAAATCATACAAATAACATGATTGCCCTTTCGCAAACAGAAATAAAACAAATTTACCCACATAAAACTCAATTTCAAGGACTGTTTTGCTTATAAAATGTGTACAATAATTTCAGAGTCAATACAGATCTTAAGTTAAAGGCAACAGGGGTGAGCAGGGGAATAGTCAATCCTGCTGACAGCATAATGGAAGATGAAATGCCTTTTACTTTTTCTTAACTTACATGCTAAAAACTTAACTTTTTTAACCCATACCAGACGTCAACAGTTTTGACTGGTTCTATTTGAAAAGCGTTGCAGAAGACAATTTCAAGTTGATGAAATTTTAAAAATCTTTCCATTCTAGGTTAGAAAACATTGTGGAAAATGAAGAAATTCCTTGTCACAAGCAATTTCTTCATTTTCTATAATGTTTTCCCAATCTTTATTCTTGAGGGGCGTCAAAAAGCGTCAATGTATGGGAATGGGTTTAGATTAGAAATTACCATGTGAAAATTGTAAATCGATAGGTAAAACAAGATGTTTGTGAAACAGGAATGCGCCCGAAGTGGCTATTTTTCTAAGATGTTAAGTTTTTGTGTAAACGTTGATAAGGATTACAGTGACATTTTACGACCATTTTTCATAAATTTTACTTTTATTTTATCTGAAAGAGCATATTTTCTTATGAAAATTCTGAAAATTTCAAGACAAAATATTGCACCGTTTACGAGAAAAATATATTTTTGTGCTAAAATTAAACAAATTGTTGTGGACAACAGTTCAGATTTTTATGGAAATTGTCATTTCTGTCTCAACTTTAAAGGCTTATTTTTTGCTTATAAATAACAACTTGAAAACATTGATAGCATTTCTACGCATTAGAATAACCATTCTTTGCATAAAGACAGTTTGAAAAATTGAAATTGGAATGTTATGTCCCTTTAATGGATGACATTGATGAAGGTCAAATTGCATGGAAAAGATAGATATCATTGAAAAAAAGTTACATACCAAATTTGAACTTTGTATGATAATGTCCAATACTTTTGGAAAAAATGCCAATGTTAAGTTTTCACATTAAGTTTTCGGAAAGACAGACAGACGGATAGATAGCAGACAAGAGTAAAACAATATGCCCCGATCTTTCGATACAGGGGCATACAAATTCTGAGTCAAAAAAAGTATAAATCCAATAAATCTAAAGTCAAAGTAATTTATCTTTGCCTAGAGGCTGATATTATGATCGCAGAAGCTATGCATATGAATACTCGAGTTAAAAGGCTAAAATTCTTACAAATGCGAAAGAGCTCTGTAGTGACAGTATCTGTCCGGGAGTCCTGTATATATCGTACATATTTTTGTTGTTGTACATCGGAGTCTTGGGCGTCATCGGAACATCCGCAGAGTCAGCTGGAAACAGAAATTTCTTGTTCATAAAGAAAGGAAATACGCTGGGCTTTGATTAAAGAGTCCATCATAGCATTCATGATTTGAGACCTACATGGATCATAAAAAGCATGTGTATACACAAATTGATTGACTAAATTGGATTTTACACCACTTTAACCCATTACCAAATGGCAAAATTTTAGACCGTTCCAAATCCAAATATGTTGCAGACGACAATTTCAAGTGAATGGAATTTAAAATTTGTTGGTCATTTTGGGTAGAAAACATATTAGGAAATGAAGAAATTGCTTGTCACAAGCAATTTCTTCATTTTTCACAATGTTTTCAAAAGCCATTTTCTTCTAGGGAGTCAAAAAGAGTCATTGTGTGGTAATGGGTTAAACTGCATTTGGTCATACCATACATCTGCAGTAACTTATCGTTGATTCATGGCATTTCTCTCACAAGAACGACCTGTACCACAATATCTAATCACACCCTCAAGCTGGTCTCTCAAATAGATGATGACTTTTGCAAAATGTCAGAATAGTGGCAGAGTCAAGGTTGATCCCATGAACTCTGGATTGAAATTTTACAGACCAAGCTCATGGGCGTAGCCAGAAATTTATTTATATTATGCACGGGTGCCGTATGCCCGAGAGGGGGTATCCTAATCCGAGTTTTCTCTGTTGAAATTCGCTCTTCGATATGTTGACGTCGCTCATTTAAATGAGCAACATCAACATATAAAAGAGCGAATTTCATCAGAGAAAACTCGAATTAGGGGTATCCCTGCTCTTAAGGGGGTTCGGGGGGTCTCCCCCGAGTAAAGTTTGATTTGTAAGACTTGTTTTCGTTCATTCTATGTGCAATTAAAGACACAAAAACGGCAAAACTGACCCTAAAAACGACACAAAGCCACCTACGACCTATTCGCGTTTTTTACATTACGCACGTGCGTATCATGCGTAATGGGCGGTATGCCCTTGAAGCTATCCGGACTTGGCTGTGTACACAGTCTATTCAAGATACATGCTGTTGTCTGAGGGCTTCATTATTACCCTAAGCAACTGTCATAGATCAGCATGGATCCTGACCAATCCAGATCAAATGACAGGTCATAGTTACATTACATTGTTTGTAGGGGGGGTTGACTACCATTTATGCTTCTGCCTACAAAAACAAAGACAGCATTTATTTTAATTTTGGGGGAAGGGGGTCAGGGCCCATAGGTGGGGGAAAATTTGCGCATGAACGCCCAAAAAGGGGAAATTTCAATACATGCTTATACTCTCAAATACAGTGTTATAAATGCATTTAACTTGCTTGTATGTCATAATGGGACCTTCAAACAACCATTAAAACTGCTAGAGATTCCTAGATTCTAAATATGATTTGGATTTTTCTTTGCAACAAAAAATCTAGTTCCAGGAGGGGAAAATTTCTCTGAAATGGGGGAAAAAAGTATATTCCTCAGAGAGGGGAAAGGGGCCCATTAACGACTGTTTTTTTAAGAAAAAAATCACTGAAAGAGAATCATTCAATGGTGAGGTATAAAATACATATTGAACACTATACTAAGAATCATCGAGACTTGAATACTTACAGAAGTTCATATTCAGCTTTGCCAACCCAAAGTCAGTCAGTTTTATATGACCTTTGGCAGTTATCAGTAAGTTGTCTGGCTTTAGATCTCTGTAATGAAGAAAGAGTACGACAAATCCTGTGTTAACCCTTTCCCAAACAAGACCTGGGCCCCGTATTACTAAACATCTTAAGATAAAGTTTTTGTGTAAACTGTGTAACAAGACATCTGATTGAACGAGAAATCCGACTGAGCCAATCAGGACTGTTGTTACAAGTAATTATGCAAAAATCAAACGTACTGATCGTTAGTAATACGGACCCCTGGTTTTGACGTCCCTAATAGAAAAGGATTGGGAAAACATTGAGACAAAAGAAGAAACTGCTGATAACCAGCAGTTTCTCCTTTTGTCTCAATATTTTCTATAATGCCATATTTTACGCAAATTCTATCTTTAATAACTTCCATTTTGTCATTTTTAGCAGTTTTTGAAGTGGATCATCCTAAAATTTTGTCATTTGGGAAAGGGTTAAATGATCAAAGTTTAAGATTGGTGCAATGAGTCCAATCACACCATAGACCTATTTTAATATCATTTCCCATATTACAAATTCTGATGCAATAACCCTGCAAAAGAATATTCAGACAATTGCAAATCTCAAGATTTGTTAAAATATAAACTATTAATATGTTCTGCAACATGTGACATGATTTTCCCACACATTCGCATAGGCAAACCCTATGTATTGAGAGCTCATTAGTGCTTGAGTTCCAGATAACAGTATGAAATGAATTTTTTGAATGCCATGTTGATTTGAAACGTCTAATAATGATTATTTAAGTGAGGGTTTAGATTAGAACTGAGAGATGTTGATTGTCATCACTCCATCGTTTCTAGAGCAGTAAGTATTGCGAGCATGATATAGTCACTGACCTGTGTATGATACCCTTCCTATGTAGATACTGTAGAGCTAGCGTAACCTCGGCTGTGTACATGAATGCCATAGACTCATCAAAATATCCAGCCACGCCCAGTAAACTCTTCACGTCTCCTCCTATCATGTACTCCATCACCTATACAATATGGGTTATCCCATTACCAAGCAGCGTTATTATAGACTGCTCCAAAGTCAAAGAAGTTGCAGACGACATTTTCAATTTGATGAAACTTGGAAATTGTATAACTTTTTGGGTAGAAAAACTTGTGGGAAATGAAGAAATCACATGTCACAAGCAACTTCTTCATTTTTCACAAAGTTTTCCAAAGCGATTACCTGGTAGGGAGTCAAAAAGAGTCATTGTGTGGGAATGAGTTAAAGGTCAGAGTTACAGATTAGAGGGAGTGAATGTTTTTCAAAATGCAACATTTCATTTATTGTTCCAGGGTTGTGCCTAGGTCAAAATTTTTGGGGGTTACAGGTGTCCCCTTACCTTAATTTTAAGGGGACATTGGGAAATTTTGGGGGACAAACTAAACAAGAGATGTTTGTAAAACATATATGCCCCCTCAAGGGCCTATATTTGATGTAGGTCAAAGTCCAAGGTCAAGTTAACAAGGTCCAAGGTCATGGTCAAATATGAAAGGTCTTGGTAGGAGGTGTCTATGTGTGAAATATCAAATCTGTATATGTAAAAGTAAAATGAAACATAGGCCAGGTTAAAATTTTAAAAGTAGGCCAAATGCCAAGGTTATGGTCATATGTGAAAGGTCTTGGTTGGAGATGTCAATGTGTGAAATATCAAGGCTGTAGGTGTAAAAGGACATGATATATACGCCTGGTTTCAGTCTTTTTAAAAGTAGGTCAAACTCCAAGGTCAAAATTGCAATATTCAAGGTCATTGTCAAATGTGAAAGGTCTTGGTAGGAGGTGTCTATGTGTGAAATATCAAGGCTGTAGGTGTAATAAGACATAAGATAAAGGCTAGGTTAAAGATTTCTAAAAGTATGTAAAAATCAAAGGTCAATGTCACATATGCCAAGGTCATGGTCAAATGTGCAAGGTCTTGGTAGGAGGTGTGCATGTGTAAAATATTGAGACTGTATAGGTAACAGGACATGAGATATAGGCCTAGTTTAAGTTTTTAAAAGTAGGTCAAACTCCAAGGTCAAGGTCTAAGGTCATGGTCAAAAGTGAAATATCTTGGTTGGAAGTGACCATGTGTGAAATATCAAGGCTGTATGTGTAAAATGACATGAAATATAGGCCAGGTTAATGTATTATTAAAGTAGGTCAAACACCAAGGTAAAGGTCACAAGGTCCAAGGTCATGGTCAAATGTGAAAGGTCTTGGTCGTAGGTGTCAATGTGTCAAATATCAAGGCTGTATGTGTAAAAGGACATGATATATTGGCTAGGTTAAAGTTTTTTTTAAAGTAGGTCAAAGTCCAAGGTCAAGGTCACAAAGTTCTAGGTCATGGTCAAATGTGAAAGGTCTTGGTAGGATGTGTCCATGTGTGAAATATCAAGGCTTTATGTGTAATAGCACATGAGATATAGGCCCAGTTTATTTTTTTTTAAAGTAGGTCAAACTTCAAGGTCAAGGCCACATGGTCCAAGGTCATAGGTGTATGTGACAGGTCTTGGTCAGAGGTTTCCATGTGTCAAATATCAAGGCTGTATGTGTAAAAGGACATGATATATCGGCCAGGTTAAAGTTTTTTAAAAGTAGGTCAAACTCCAAGGTCAAGGTCACAAAGTCCAAGGTCATGGTCAATTGTGAAAGGTCTTGGTAAGATGTGTCCATGTGTGAAATATCAAGGATGTATTTGTAAAAGGTCATGAGATATATGCCGGGTTTAATTTTTTTTTAAAGTAGGGCAAACTCCAAGGTCAAGGTCACAAGGTCCAAGGTCATGGTTAAATGTGAACTGTGTTGATAGGAGGTATCTATGTGTGAGATATCAAGTCTGTATGTGTAAAAGGACATGAGATATAGGCAAGATTAAGAATAAAGTGTAAAATCAACAAAGGGCAATAACTCAAAAAATTTGATTGGCAGAGTTACGGTTCTTGTGCACTGCACCTCTCCATAATAAAATCTAGTCACCTATAAAGTTTCATGATTCTACCTTACATATTTTTTGAGTTGTGCTCCGGACAAGAATCAAGTTATACAAGAGGCCCAGGAGGGCCTGAATCGCTCCACTGGTTAAAGTGGAAGAATTATCCCATGATTTCTTGTAAGCCTTACACAGCGGCAGCCAAATCTTGATATTTGTGAATAAATTTTGAAGAGAGACTCAAAGAACATTCTTGCAAAGTCTGGTTCAAATTGGCCTTATGGTTGATTTTTAAAGAATTTTCTTATGATTTCACTAAGTCTGATAAGCCCCTTTCTCCCTGCCACGGCCACATTTTTTTTGACAAATGTAAAAATTTGTGAACAAATTTTAAAAAGAATGACTCAAGGCACATTCCTGCAAAGTTTGGTTCAATTGGGCACACTGGGTGATTTTTTAAGAATTTTCTTAAGATTTCTTTAAGTCTGATAAGCCCCTTCCTCCCTGCCACATCATCATCATCATCATCATCGGAGTTTTGATTTCCGTGCAGGTGGTGGGACTGTTCCAGCATCTGTGGGGTCCCTTCCAGTTGTCTGGCTCGCTGCACGCATGGCAGACTTGACTTCCCCTCTCCATTTCTTTCTGTCATGGGTGTTTATGGTTGACAGTATCCATTCTCTGATGTCTTTCTCTGTCACTTCCTTCCATGATGTCTTTGGTCTTCCAGCAGCACGTTTTCCCTGGACTTCTAAGTCATATGCCGTCTTGATGGCACCGTCGGATCGTTTAACATGACCATACTAGCGGAGTCGTCTTTCTCGCAGTACAATGGCGAGGTCGTCAATGTCCAGTCGCTTCAGTAGCTCATTTGATCTTACAGTGGCAATGTCCTTTGGTTTTATACTGCAGATTTGTCTGATCATGGCCCTGTCATTACGTAGCAGACGTTGGAGATTTGACCACGTCCACATTTTTTGACAAATGACAAAAATTGTGAATAAATTTTGAAAAGAGAGACTCAAAGAACATTCCTGCCAGGTTTAGTTCAAATTGGCCCAATGGTTGATTTTTAAAGAATTTTCTTATGATTTCTTTAAGTCTGATAAGCCCCTTTCTCCCTGCCATGGCCACATTTTTTGACAAATGTAAAAATTTGTGAACAAATTTTGAAAAGAATGACTCAAGGCACATTCCTGCCAGGTTTGGCTCAAATTGGCCCAATGGTTGATTTTTAAAGAATTTTCTTATGATTTCTTTAAGTCTGATAAGCCCCTTTCTCCCCGCCACGGCCACATTTTTTGACAAATGTAAAAATTTGTGAACAAATTTTGAAAGGAATGACTCAGGGCACATTCCTGCCAGGTTTGGTTCAAATTGGCCCAATGGCTGATTTTTAAAGAATTTTCTTATGATTTCTTTAAGTCTGATAAGCCCCTTTCTCCCTGCCACGGCCACATTCTTTGACAAATGTAAACATTTGATAACAAATTTTGAAAAGAATGACTCAAAGCACATTCCTGCCAGGTTTGGTTCAACATGGCCCAATGGTTGATTTTTAAAGAATTTTCTTATGATTTCTCTAAGTCTGATAAGCCCCTTTCTCCCTACCACGGCCACATTTTTTGACAAATCAAAAATTCACGAACAAGTTTTGAAAAGGGTCACCCAAGGAACATTCCTGCCAAGTTTGGTCAAAATTGGCCCACTGGTATAAGAGGAGAAGATGTTTAAAGAAAAAGTTAACGGACGCACGCACGCACGCACGCATGACGGACACAACGCCATGACAATAGCCCGCTGGCCTTCGGCCAGTGGAGCTAAAAATCAATAAAGGGCAATAACTCAAAAAATTTGATCGGCAGAGTTACGGTTTTTGTGCACTGCACCTCTCCATAATGAGATCTATTCACCTGTAAAGTTTCATGATTCTACCTTACATACTTTTTGAGTTATGCTCCGGACAATAATCAAGTTTGAAAATCAACAAAGGGCAATAACTCCAAAAATATGATCGGCAGAGTTACGGTTCTTGAGCACTGCACCTCTCCATAATGAGATCTATTCACCTGTAAAGTTTCATGATTCTACCTTACATACTTTTTGAGTTATGCTCCGGACAAAAATCAAGATATAAAATCAACAAAGGGCAATAACTCCAAAAATATGATCGGCAGAGTTACGGTTCTTATGCACTGCACCTCTCCATAATGAGATCTATCCACCTATGAAGTTTCATGATTCTACCTTTAATACTTTTTGAGTTATGCTCCGGACAAGGTTTGGTCTACGGACAGACCGACCTACGGACCGACCGACCTTCCGACCGACACTTGCAAAACAATATACCCCCATTTTCTTCGAAAGGGGGCATAATTAACAACTATTTTAGTTATGATTCTAAACAAGTCTCGCATTTCATGTTGACAGCAAACTCACGCAACCATGCAAATTTTACCTCCCAATTCTTTTGATTCAATTTTGCATTCGATAAGTCTCTGAGAAAGATTGATTAGTGCATTTGGCTGTCTGCATCAGCAGATAGACAGCACATGATCAGCACAAAACTGTTTTATTGACTTTGAAACTATGCATAGTTGATAGAGAAGGTAAATAAATGTTGACATACCAGAAAGATATTTTCCTGAGACTGTATGGAGTAGTAAAGCTGTACAACAAATGGGCTGACGAGTTTAGCCATGGCATCTCTCTCTGCCACCACTGTCAAACATATACAGCACAAATATTACGAAACAATAGTGACTAATAACAAAGGTACAGATAAGGGGGGTATTGGCCTTTCAAAATGCAATACATGTATCTCATTTCATGTACTTCAAATCCTTTGTTGTGGGTACTCACTGGAAAGCTCTCATCGAGACAATTCAAATGAGTACCCACAACACAGTGTTTGGATTTGAAATAACAAATTTAGGATGACTTTGTCCCCTCTTATGATATCTGTTGCTTTGTAATAAGGTATAAGCCTTTCCAAAACAGGACCTAGTTTATAGTTGAGGATATTGGTGTTTAACCCCATTTTCAACTGCTATGGTCATATTGCGGAGGCTGGAGCGCCTAACCATGGATTCCAGGTATTTCTCTCACCAGTACCCAGTGTTTCCACTCGGATTTTTATTTAGGGGTTTTGCAAGCACTGTCATTGAAAAATGGGGGTATGGGACAGAAAATAGGGGTAAAAACCAATAAAACAATGAAATATGTGTAATTTGCAATGCACGCTTATTAAAAGTGTTGTGCAGAATTATCGCTGTATTCCGATATCCTTCGCCGACGATACATATCGTGGTACGATTTGGAAATATCGTTTTTTGCGGGAATCTTCGGTAGTTTCCGAAAACTATATCAAAATACACAAAAAATTGCATTTTTGTTTTGTTTCTTCGGTATAAATGACAGAGACAGGGCTTGAGCTGGCGATCGCCACTTCAAAAGCCATAGGCGAGTAAGGCGACAATTTTTAAAAAAGTGGGTCAAAAATTCGAATGAGGCTCAGACTTGACTCTATCTTTAAC
This sequence comes from Fragum sueziense, assembly GCA_963680895.1. Lineage (NCBI taxonomy): Eukaryota > Metazoa > Mollusca > Bivalvia > Cardiida > Cardiidae > Fragum > Fragum sueziense. Next base: position 11,996,769 of record OY804602.1, on the reverse strand, counting down.
CGTAAATGATAGATCAATCGCCAATTAACATTACTGTCAAAACTTACTTTTTATTTAATTCGAAAGATAGATTTGCTGTCCAAATGGTCAAGCAAGCACACCAGTTTAACATGTACAAATAACTGACAGAATTCCTTTGTGTAATCAAGAGTCGATCCGTGTAATCGCGAGGCGGCATGAAAGAAAGAGACAACGGGTCGGTGCTAAAACCATCTAACGTCGGTGTATTTACTTCATAGATAGCGTGTTGTTTTCATTGTTTCATCCCATTTCCCGCGCTTTTTGGCATGCACGACTTTTGTAAACAAATAATAGTAAAACGTAACCTTATTTGGATGCGTAAATATCACATGATTACATTGAAACTGGAATGACTACGTCATCAATTGACTGTGTTTGCGGCGTTTTTGATCTCGGTCAAATCATCGCATATGTTTAACACAGATTTACTCTAGTCTAGTTTCCTTGATTAGTTTCACTTTCGGGATTGTTGGAAGATGCTGGTCCAAATTTTTGTGTGTGAAATCGCGTACGGGACCGTAATTTTGTACGTGATTTCTTTCAAATATGCGTGTTTCACGCACAATTTGGCGTGAATGGAAACTCTGAGTACCACGGCAATATCTAAACGCTTCCTGCTGCTTTCTCATATAGATGATTCACACTTTTGTCAAATCAATTAATGTCAGAATGGATACTGGCCAAGGCAGGGTTCGAACTCGCGACCCCTGTATTGACAGAGTCCTGACATTACCAGTGTTTAGGCCAGGATTCAGATTTAATGGGTCAATTTGGCACATTACCAACCAAAAGTAGGGGTCAATTTCTGCTGAAGTGAGGCCAATGAAATATTCACTATCTTATGATCTGGAAGTTTCAAACCCCCCATAAATTTAAAGAAATTTCCATAACCCAACCATTCACAGCCCTGATTTATCATGAAATATACGTGTTTCATATGACGTGTCGTGGGGTCGTACGAAAATTGTCCGTTAAGAGTACTGGAATTCACTTTTTTCACAGATACAGACAAAGGGTGCAAAACAATAGAAAACTAATGTGTATTACATCTACATCTACATCTACATGGTAACCCAAACAATCGATTTCCGATTATGACTGGGTGAAATTATTATATCATTATCAACATTTTTTAAACTTTCCTCTCGTTGAAGTGAATGCTGTTTGGTCATCGATCGTTTTCCTTTTCACCTCTGATTCACTGACTAAACCACCAAAGATTGTCAATATTTACTTTCATTTTTGCTCTGACGACGTCATGATTACGTATTTCTATGATCGGGGTAGAATATTTTCTGGGCGCTTTCATTAAAGATCTTTGTATACAAAATAAAGCGTCTGATGATAAAAATTGATTTAACCAGTCTACAAAATTGTCCAGTCTAAAATCGCCGAAACGCTTTCGGTTTAGCAAGCATTTGACATATTACTAATGTAAACAAAGAAGATTGACAATTCGTCCACAAAGAAGTCGATCTTTTCTCAAATTTTGATGCACCAAAATGACCCATTACTACAGACTGGGATGCGCCATATGAGAAAATGCCGCGTCAATCCCGCAATGGCGCGGCCTGGCCTAAACACTGCATTACCGACTGAGCTACCGGGGCTCTGCCCAGGGTTTTCCATGACGCACAAATCATGCGTCATTGTCGCAATTTCAGAACAAATGACCCCTTAGAAATTTACCCGAGGGTCATTAATGACGCAAGTTTTAAAATCCAGATTTTCTTATGATACTTGAGTCCTAGGGCATTTGACCCACAAAATAGTAGAAATGACCCCTAATTTTGAAGGCAAGGGGGTCACAATGACCCCCAAATTCTCACACTCATGGAAAACCCTGTCTGCCCATGAGGAAAGAATTGAAAACAGTGTAAAACAAGAGGGCCAAGACGGCCCTGTATCGCTCCACTGGCTTTTAGACATTTAAACTACGAACTTCTTCAAGGAATACAATAGAGGTCTATCCAAAGAAGATTCATGCTACACCAGAATGAAATCCAATAAGTGATTAAGGAGCAGAAATGTTTTTAAAATTTTCTTAAAATTACATTATGTTTCACATAGTGAAAAATAAGCCTTGCCAACAGCGGCCACGCTTTTCATCCGATTGTAAAGAAATTTGGAAGAGATTCATACAAGGAAGATTCCTGTGAAGTTTGGTTGAAATTGGTCCTGTAGTTTTGGAGAAGAAGATTGTTTAACAATTTTTTGAAAATTCAATTTAATGGATCGCTACCGAGATCCAAGAGTTATCCTGAAATTGCCCTTGATTTAATGGAATTTATCTCCCTTGAAAACAACTGGGTAGTTCCGGTCTATTTTTGTTGAGACGCTAAAGAGTAAAATTCATCGCTTCGCACGCAAAATACGATTTTTTTCTTTACAAACGCACATTTAGCGAAATCGTCGTATACCATTTGATTGTTCAGTTACTACTGATTATACCAGAATAAGTTTCGGCTTTGATTTCATCCAATTGATATGTTTAATTCGGGTTAAAAATCGGCCTGTTGAAAGCCCTACCAGTCCCTGCCAAGCTCGCCGCAAATTTCCATGATTTCCGAATGTAATGGTCGAGCAAGTTTTTATTTTGTTTTGCAAATTGTAGAAATATTGTATTTTCAATATTTTATTTTAGTTGGATTATTTTTACTTTATTGATGATTCTGCATTGGTGTCATTGAAAACGTGAAAAGTGTTGTAATATTCAACATTAATTTTGGAGTTTGTTTATCCAAGTCACTCTTTACAAGCGGTCAATATGAGAAAAAGTCTCATTACCGTGAAAAAATCAAAATAACTATACATTTAAAACACAATTTAATTATTAAATATGAATTAATACAAAACATTTTCGTACATTTTGAGAAAAGGGAATGCATAGTCTTCTCTCAAAAAGCTTTTAAATCTCCACCCCTCCTTTGGCATAGTTACTGACCATCTAGTATGACAAACTTAAGTTTTATTGTTTGGAAAAGGATTAACAATTTATTGTCTACCGACAGAAGGGAACTTGAATGTAAATCACCATGGACTTTAAGTGTATATCACACCAATCAGTTAGCCAATTTCCTTTAATTGATCTCCGCAAGATAAATCGCAAGTTACTGTATATTAAAGGGACTTATCATAATAGACAAAAGATTGACAGACCCGAATGATAAATTTATAGACACGACAAAATTCAAACTTGCACCCTTAATTACATAATTTTACGATTTATCAAACACCTTTGCTTAATTAAAGTGTGTTTAACTGAGTTTGCAAACCCGTGCCAAACAAATAAAAAGAAAAAGAAAACCCTGTTGAAAGTTAACCCTTTCCCAAACGACAGCCTTTTAGACTGCTCAAAAATAGCATGTTAAAATGAGATTGCAAACCCATGCTAAACGAAATAAAAAAAACGTTGAAAAGTTAACCCTTTCCCAAACGACCACCTTTTAGGCTACTCAAAAAGTAAAACTGATTCAGGTGACGAAATAAGGCAGAAAATGTGTAAATTGTATCTAAACTATCAAAGGAGGGATAGAAATTACCCATTATCAACAAGTTTTCCTTTTCTCTCGATATTTTCCGAACAAAATTCAAGGTCGTCGAAACCAGGTCTTGTTTGGGAAAATTTGAATTATTAGGCCTATCATCAGCAATGAATGATATTGGATAATGATTTTGGATATATAAGTTAACTACATAGCAGCTGATAAGCAGGGTAAACAATTCTAAAATTATTATTTCAAATCTTAAACATACATAATGGGAACGCATTTTAATCATCTTTAGTAGATGATACAATGAGTACCTACAGCAAAGGGTTTGAAGAACATTTCAAGACATTTTGCATTTTGAAAAAGTAATTACCGTTCTTATCTGTAGCCCTTACCGGAAGCGGAACCACCCAATAATTCAAGGAGGATAATAATCAAGGGAGATCACTCCATAACCCGGTAAGGATCTATTAGATTTATTAAAATTTAAGTTCTACACAGAAATTTTTTTTTTTAAAGAAATTAGGAGATTCATGCAAGGAAGATTCATGTGAAGTTTGGTTAAAATTGGTCCAGTAGTTTTGGAAAAGAAGATTTTTCGAAAAATTCATTTAATTCAATTAATCAAAAGTTCTACACAGAATTTATTTTTTTGAAGGAATTACACTGTGATGTAAGTTGTACGTTAGGTTTGTGTAGTCATTCAAAGATGGCGACAACAATACAGCATGAGAGGTAGGTGTCTTAGTTTTTCATTGATAAATTTCTTAAACGGTCGTATCTTGCCTTGATACTGATATCATTATACAGGGGAAATGTATACCTATCAACGGTTCTATATATCAAAGTACCAGTGTTGTCCTATCGTACTCAGTCGTTGTGCAAAGACAGCCCAACACGGAAAACTTTTTTCGAAGCGAGAAAGTTGCCCTTTTAAGGATGATTACATAGTAATCAGCGAACTAGGGAACAAACTATTGCTCTTACTTGGATGTCTTTAACATGCTCTTTTCTATGGTTACTGTTATTTTACACAAAAATGTCTAGAATGACCACAAACACCGTGTTTATTAAATGGCCAGACAACGGTGTAGTCAGAGTGAAAATATGCAGACACAACGGTGCAGTTTCTGTGTTTTATGTACGGTGTGGTTATATTTTCATAACAAATTGTGAACGGTGTAGACATAATGCAATTGTGAACGGTGTAGACATGAAGTAATACAGAACTTATCATTTCTGGAATGATAATATTTTTTAATGATAACGTTTTCACGGCTGAGAATCATGTTTTACAATTACTACCGAAATTCTTCAACAATTATGTTAATAATTTTTTATGTGACTGACTTGTAAATGCTTTGCAGCAAAGAAGGTGACAATATGTCTACAAAATATACTTAATCAAAATATATCAGAATCTAGTTTCCTTGCTATTTGTCAAACGGTCAAATAGTAGAAATTACCAAGAATCTGCTGGCGTCCATTTTATTTTTTTCTTTATTTTCAGTTCCATGCTGTTCACCTATTACTACTGTCATTTCGAAGGGAGTTTCGAAAATGTTGTGAAGCATTCGGAACAGGACCATTCCAGTCAGATATTAAAAGTGCGCAGGGCGGGGGAGATCAATGATCAGACAGGTCAAAAAGATTTGAAAACTCTGAACTTTAGTATTATTCCTGATATTATCAAGAAGTCAAACTAGGACATCATTCCCATTTGCGAGCATAGAATACACAAGATAGACCTCATCGACGTAGAAAAAAGGATTTTGGAGTTAACAAGATTCTTTCTATCGATGATATCCCCGGTTTTGAATGCATGAGTCCTGAACATAAAAAATGACGAAGTTCAACACCCCATAAAGTCGTTCAAAAAGCCCCGATTTAATTCCTGATATTTCCATTGGACGTGCTAAAACAGATGAAACGGATAGGGTCTCTTCTCTTTCCCCACGAGAACATGAAAACAATGGCTGAAATGAACAGTTTGTTCCCAGATGTGATTAAGTCATTGAGAAGCGTTGATCAACTTGGTATTTGTTTATTTTGGTCAATGAAGGTCGGCTCTCGATGGAAAACATTGCATTTCATTTATTTATGGATGTGTGTAAGTTACACTGTCTTGGTAGTACTTCAATGCGTTTTACTCCAATAGTCAAACGGTTTTGGCGAATAGAATATTGTATTTTTCATTGCAAATGGTTACATTTTATGAGTGAGCCCAAAAAATCTTGGTCAGAAAAATGTCAGTCCTGAAGAAGAAGTTCATTACGTATGAAATTCCAAAATGAATTTTGCAGTTCCAGAATTCTATTTTCAAGACTTATTTACTTAAGTCGAACAAGACGAAAAAAGGCCTAAATGTTTATGACACAAATTTATAATTTATGTTTTGTTATTTATAATTTATGTTTTGTTGATTGAATCCTTTATTTTGGGTAAAATCAGACTTTTCAATGAGGGGTCAATTTGAAAACAAGATACATTTCGATCAATAATTATCATACTCCATGAGTTGAAATCATTTCATTAATTACAATAATTGATTGTAATAACCAATTAAAACAGTTACAAAGAAAAATTCAAAGCCAGAGCCGAAATTTCGAATCTACAAATCAAATGAACGGATGAACAAGAAATTTGCCGTTGCACTTAACATGGCTTCAAAATGACGGTTATCGTATGTCTTATTTGATATTTTGTGATGGTATTCCTTTTGATTATCATTTCCGTCAGATGTTCATTCAATCACAAATAACAAAAATGTCTCCCGAAAATTAAATCAAACATACATTGAACTGTTTAAGGCTTAGGAGAATGAAGAAAAGAGAAAACATATTTTCTTAATTTTTGTTTTCATTTACTTTGAGGATGGCGGCATTTTCATCTGAGTTTTCGAAGACCAAAGTATTTGAGGGAGATAAAACAGATGATCTGCTATCTGTTAGAGCTAGTTCGCCCTATACAACATACCAAGTCTACACCGTTCACAATTTGTTGTGAAAATAATAACTACACCGTACAGATAACACAGAAACTGCACCGTTGTGTCTGCATATTTTCACTGTGACTACACCGTTGTTTGGCCATTTAGTAAACACAGCGTTTGTGGTCATTCTAGACATTTGTGTGTAAAATAACGGTAACCATAGAAAAGAGCATGTTAAAGACATCCAAGTTAGAGCAATAGTTTGTTCCCTAGTTCGCTGTTTACTATGTAATCATCCTTAAAAGGGCAACTTTCTCGCTTCGAAAAAAGTTTTCCGTGTTGGGCTGTCTTTGCACAACGACTGAGTACGATAGGACAACACTGGTACTTGGCTATATAGCACCGTGAATAGGTATACATTTCCCCTGTACAATGATATCAGTATCAAGACAAGATACGGCCATTTAAGGAAATTATCGACGAAAAACTAAGACACCTACCTCTAACGATTTTCCCCCGACGCCATCTTTGATTGACCACTCAAAACTTCCGTACAAACTACACAAATCTAACGTACAACTTACAACACAGTGAATTAAGAAGAGATTCATGCAAGGAATATTTCTGTAAAGTTTGGTTGAAATTGGTCCAGTAGTTTTGGAGAAGAAGAATTTTTAAAGATTTTTCGAAAATTTAATTTAATTAAATTAATTAAAATTCAAGTTATACACAGAATTTATCTTTTTGAAGGAATTAAGAAGAGATTCATACAAGGAAGATTTCTGTGAAGTTTGGTTGAAATTGGTCCAGTAGTTTTGGAGAAGAAAATTTTCTAAAGATTTTTCGAAAAGTTAAATAAATTAATTTAATTAAAATTCAAGTTCTACACGGAATTTAATTTTTTGAAGGAATTTGGAAAAGGTTCATGCAAGGAAGATCCCTGTGAAGTTTGGTTGAAATTGGTCCTGTAGTTTTGGAGAAGAAGATTTTTAAAAGATTTTTCGAAAATTTGAATTAATCAAATCAATTAAAATTCAAGTTGTGCACGGATTTAATTCTTTTCAAGGAATTTGGTATAGATTCATGCCACGAAGATTTCTGTGAAGATTGGTTGAAATTGGTCTAGTAGTTTTGGAGAAGAAAATTTTTTAAAGATTTTTCGAAAATTTAAATTAATTAATTTAATTAAATTTCAAGTTCTAAACAGAATTTAATTTTTTTGAAGGAATTTAGATAAGGTTCATGCAAGGAAGATTCCTGTGAAGTTTGGTTGAAATTGGTCCAGTAGTTTTGGAGAAGACGATGTTTAAAGAAAAAGTTGACGCACGCACGGACGGACGGACGGACGGACGACGGACACAGGGCCATGACATAAGCCCCGCTGGCCTTCGGCCAGTGGAGCTAACTAGGTGCAAGGGTGAAGCCTAGACACTGTACCTTGGTTGGTTAAATTCTTGTTGATCATGTCCGATTTCTTCACCACTTTAATGGCATACACTCTCTCTGGATTCCCATTCTTGTGTCCAAGGAACACTTTCCTGTGAAAAATAAATCAAACATCAAGAATCAAAGATTAAATCATTCTGCCGATAACCAGCATTTTCTCCTTTTGCCTGAATATTTTCAAAGCTATATTATACACAAATCTAATTTTCAAAAAGATTTACGGTATATGGGAAAGGCTTAATCTGTTATTTCAGAACCAAACCATACTTTGTGAGTATGTTACAGCCGTGATTAGAACTGATGATTCCTGGATTGATAGCTAAGCTGCTCACAACAATAAGCAATTTCTTCATTTCCCATAATGACTATGTTTTCCAAAACATTTATTTTGTGGGGCAACAAAAAGTGTCATTGGTGAGAATGGATTAGAAAAGTGTCCTGAACAATGAACTCACCCAAAGGCCCCTCGACTGATTGGCTTGATAAATGTGAAGTCATCGATCGTTGGTATCTGAAATATTACATAGGCTAGTTATTGTAATTTCAACTTCAGGCAGAACAGCATGGCTTCAGACAAAGAAGAGTCTGTTACAATTACAGGGGTCTCATTTGCCAAAATTTGGGGCCGTTATTTGGACCCATTCCCAATGGTAAAAAGTATCTTTTTTTCCCAATTCTCTGGTGAAAATTCCCAATGAGGACCACAAATGCCCCAGGTTAAGACCTCATCTTCATTTACAAACATTTTGAAGACAGTTTTAGAGCATATTCTTAAACAAGAGTATGTCCAAATGCATTTTACATAACTACAGTCTTATTTGCAGCTAAAACTGAGTGTCAGTATGAATACAAACTTGCAGTGATTTTTTTACCTGCGCATCCTGCTACATTTACTCATAATTTGGTCTCTGGGATGCAAAGTTTTAATTCTAGCGAGTCCCAGGATGCAAATTTTTTTACAGATTTCCTATTAAAAATAGTGTATTGGACTCACTGAGCTAGTAGCTGGACTCATTAATATGGAATCCAGCGAGTCCTCTGGACTCACAGTCTTTAAATTGTAAAAAAATCACTGAACTTGTTTTTGTTTTTCCCAATTTAGGTAAAAACGTCGCTATTATTCCCAATTTCACTGGCCCCTGGCCCCAAACAAAAATTGGTAGCGAGACCCCTGAATTATATATTGCATCTATGATTTACCTTGTCGCCATTACATTAAATATGAGGAGAAAAACATGTACCAGATCTGGGTTTGAGTTTATTGGGGTTTTACGCCGTTTTCAACTACCAGGGTCATATCGCGGCGGCTGGAGCACCTAACCGTGGGTTCCTGGTATATCTCGCACCAGTACAACCACAATATCCAAACCGAGCCTCCAGCTGCTCTCTCACATAGATGATTCACACCCATTGGTGAGAGACAAATGACTTTTGTCAAATGTCAGAATGGATACTGGCCGAGCCGGGGTTCGAACTCGAGACCCCTGGATTGACAAACTCCGACGTAACCGACTGAGCTATCCGGGCTCGGCGTACCAGATCTGGGACTTGACCCCATGACCCCCGAATTACTACAAAGGTCGGATGTTCTAACCACTGAGCTACTCGGGCACCTGGGACATCACTGCACTATATGCCAAAAGACTTTGTCCTATTTACTTTTACAAGTGCTACTAAGTACCCTGGTAATCGGTACCAAAGATGACCACCAGTCCACCATAATAACAACACCCACAATATTTTTGTTTCTTCAGATGTTCCTGTGAATGTATTAATTTTACATCAATTGGGAAGCAAGTTTCTTCAACTTATTCTAATCCTTCTCCATTCTGCTTACTGGAAATTCACTGACCAGTACTCGGGGCGAATATGTGGGCCAATAGGAAGCCAAGAACAACCTCCTCTACCGGGGATCAAACTCGGAAAGTTAGTCGCAAGGCTGACACTCTAAGTAACTTGATCTTATCTGTAAATCCTATCTTTTAATATATGCACATAACATTTTTTAACCTCTATTCCCAGACAGCGCCTGCTTAGTATAATCATGCGTGATTGTGAAGCAGTATAAAGTAGAAGTAGAAGTCTAACTCTCGACTACTGACACCACATACCAGTAGAGCCAGTCTATTTTCAGGGTTGGCGCTGCCCATCGCCATTGTCGCCAAATGCGACAGAAAAATAAAAGTGGCGCAAGAATTTTTCATTTGGCGAAAATGCCTGGCGCCAATAAAAATTAAGTGGCCCCAAAAATTATCAAATGGCCCCAACTCGCGGTAGTTACAGCTTTATCGAACGTTACCAACAATATATTATCTCGGCACGCGACACGACAATTAGCACCATGTATAACTGTTTATTACCTTTAATTGCCATCCATAGTTAGTCCAAACACATATGACGCGACAACTAATTGATAAGCAAAGCGACGGAAAAATCGATAATCATAATCGGGTACCAGTGTCGTGTGCAATAGAGCATTACACGATACATAATTATGGGCGTGTACTTTCGATTTTGTTTTAATTTGATTGACGGGTCGAGTGTTCATGGTTATCGAATATCCCCTAGTTAATCTTTTACTTTATGACATATTTCAGGCGAAATTGAGTTGTTCAAAACCAATCTTGTTGCAAATAATTGTTCAGAATTTCATAGTTATGGAAGGTGCCGAACTACGATGTTTCGGTAAGTTCAATCGCGCAATTTTTTTGGAATAAACTAGACCTTTGTTTTATGCTTTTCATCATGAGATTGTCCCAGCGAACTTCAAGGAATATTCAACAAAAGTTAGTCATGATTCCTGCCTAATTACAAATTCAATCGGGACCCTGATAATCATATTTTCTCCTTTCCCAAACCTGTTTGTTTTATTGACAAAATAGGATTTTTCAAGCCAGCCAGGAGAGGGGGGGGGGGGGGGGCTGTTAGGCGGTTCGGAGGAACAGAACATAGAACAACTGATAAAATATTTGAAACTATTTGATATTCTTTATTCAAAAGACATCTCAACATTGATGAATATGCTTGCAACATGGTTGCCTGAACAGCCACATGTGTACAAGCATATTCAACAATCTAATTATATAGCCTAAGTCTATATACATGCAATGAGCAGTCTTCGCGAAATTGAGAAAAAAGTGCCTGACATCCGGACAGGCAGTTTGAAATTTTGGCCGGACCGAAAAAATTTTGGCTGGACCGGACATATAAAGTAAAATGGAAAATGAACCCGAAATAACAGTCTAATAAATAAATAAAGCATAGAAGAGAAACAGGAAATGCTTAAAACCTAAATTTCTCCTTTTTTCTCATTTGTTGTTAATCTGTTATGCTTTATTACATAAATATTTCTATATTTTGGAGCATTGATCTTCTAATATGCATCTGCTTTGAATTTGGAAATTTGATTTGGATCTGAAAAAAGCATATTGAAAAGGGTTAAATGGTATGCAAAAGTGTTTTTAATTAGAAGGAAACCTTCTAATTCAAATATTTGGAGGAAAGGAGAATAATAACTAAAACTAAATTGTCTTTTTTGTCTGTGTAATTTCTGTGGGAAAAGGGATAAAAGTTGGCTACATTTCAAGTAAAGTGTTATACTTTATGCTAAGTAAAGTTACCCATGCGTGTAAATTATTGATTTTTCTGGTACAGGACTCCTGTGATATTCTTGGCTTCAATCAGTTACAGTTTACTTCAGGATAGCAATCTTTAATAAGTGATATGAAATTAATTGGACTAGAAAAAGGTATTTAGACTTTTATCATAAGATTCTTCAGAATTAAATACGTCGGACATTTGGACCGGTCTACTCAAAATTTTGCCGGACCCCCTTGAATTTGCCGGTCAATGACCGGCGGTCCGGCGCTTTCACGAAGACTGAATGAGTTAAGTCTAAGACAAGCAAAATGGAAAAAGGAGAAAATGATGGTTTTCATAATTCTTTTCTTTTGCCTCAATGTTTTCTGAAATGTATATCATTTGGAAAACAGCTTATTAGGAAAAGAGTTGGGTGCAAAATGTCGAAAATTTTGTCAACTAGTACCGGCCCAGACACCTGAAATGTGGCCCCAACTTTCACCAGGTTGGCCCCGACTTTTTTCATTTGGCGAAAGTGATGGCCCCAACTTTTCGAGAGCCAGAGTGAACCCTGATTTTTGGCAGAATATTCAATTCTATTACAAAGGGAACTAAACTCTTCATAATCAATTTAGCTATTCATATCTATTGGAAACAATTTGACAGAAAAAATCAGTTTCTTTAGGTCGATCAAAATATGAGACGAATGAACAAGTAAACATTGACAAAGCTCACCCTAGTTCTAGATAGATCGTGCTCGCCTGGTACAAGTGATACATCATGACTATTCCTTAACATTCTCGGTGGCAAAAAAGACCACAAACTGCATTTGTTTTGTTAATCTAACAACCGATTTGGACTCGGTTAATCTTTTGAACATCCCACCAAACTGCAAGCTTTTGAACCGGTGCTACGGTAGTTTTTTACCCGTGTATTTTATCCGCAGTCAACATTTGACAGACCAAGTTACACATTCGTGCAAATTATAAGCCTTTGTTTGGGGGTCCCTGATGAGAAATCATTGTGAAAACATTCGGATAAAAGGAGAAAATGCTGACAGCCATCATTTTCTCATTTTGTCTCAATGCTTTCTGAAGTATACCCCCCCCCCCCCCAAAAAAAAAAAACATGTTGAGAAAATATTGAGGCAAAAGCCGCAAAAGGAGAAAATGTGTTTATTAGAATTTTCTTACTTCTGCCTCAATGTCTTTTAACCCATTCCCAAACGTCAAAATTTTGGGCTATTCCAAACTTTGATGTTGCAGACCACAAATTCAATGACAACAATGATGAAATTTCAAGTCTTTGCATTTTAGGTTAGAAGTATTGTGGGAAATGAAGAAATTGCTTGTCACAAGAAATTTCTTCCTTTTCCACAATGTTTTCCCTAGCATTTTTCTTCAAGGGCCTCAAAAGTGTCACTGTTTGGGAATTGGTTAAGGTAGAATACCAGTAACATGGCCATTTTGAGGTTGATAAAACATCAGATTTTTCGAGCAGCGTGGTTACTTATCCAAACTTATTCGGGCGCAGTCATAAACATCCGGCCGTGGCAAGTTCCATCACCAAATGTTTTTGAGGTCGCTCGAATAATTCAGACGTTGTGCAAATAGTAGTAGAGGTAGACTACCTTAAAGCCTAATATTCAGCATTCTCCCCAACTCAATAAGCTGTAACGACCCCACTAGATCTATGTACAACTTTGTATAAATCAGTGTAATAATGCTCAGATCCAGACTTTTTTTCAAGACAGGGCCCGATTGCATAGACACATGAAAAACTCCTTTCAAAACGCTTTATTAAGCCCTTTTACAAATTCAAGAGGGGGCACGGCCCACTCCTGGATTCACACATGGTATATTGCCCCATCATAGTGGATAACCCACGTCACTTTGGGGAAACTTTCACATGGAAAGATCATCTGCTTCAAGCCAAAGCTAGGTTGACATCTCCCCCATTCCATTGAAAATCCCAGATCCACCCTGACTATGTTCTGCTTTTCCTCTACTTTTCTTCTGGGGCTTCAAACAGCATCATTATGTGGGAATGGGTTAACCCTTTCCAGAACGACAAAATTTTAGGGCGATCCACTTCAAAAACTGCCACAAATGACAAAATGGGTGTTATTAAAGATAGGATTTGTGTAAAATATGGCACAGAAAATATTGAGACAAAAGGAGAAACTGCTGGTTATCAGCAGTTTCTTCTTTTGTTTCAATGTTTTCCCAAACCTTTTCTTCTAGGGACATCAAAACTAGGTCTTGTTTGGGAAAGGGTTAAACAGCATCATTATGTGGGAATGGGTTAATTTAATAAAATGATTTAACTCTTTGTGAACAGAAAAAAACAAACTTTAATGGTATTGGATTTCAAGTCTTAACCAAATATGATTATGACAACATTGTTCTAACAGAGTAAATTAAAAGACGCAATCCCAGTTAAAGGGGACAATTGATGTCTCCGGCCTTTAATATGTTCTAGTTGCAAATAGTCAACATTATATAAATGCCAACCACATTTATTTTCATTCAACACCTATAACTAAAAAAATAATCTATAATTAACGTTCGTAACAACCCCATTTCTTATGAAAATCTTGTGACAATCAAACAAGGGGGTACGAAAAACCGATGTCTCCGGGTATAAATTCTAACTTTCAAACCAAAAATGTCAATTTCAACAATTAATTATCTTAACAGAACTGTCCCAATCCTGTACAGAACACATAGAGCTCCAAAACGATACCAAGATTTATATAAAAAATGTAATCCAAAATTTGTAGAAAAGCCTCGAGTCGTTGTCTCCAAAATTCAAAAACGTACGGGACACTTTCTTTAAAGCTAAGAAACACTGACATAAATATACATCTAATGCATCAATCAAGCGTAATCTACTTCAGTATAAATATATATTATCAAAATAAAGGCGTATTTTGATATACCTTTGTCAGTATTTTTACAAAATCAACATGATTCTTAAACAATTTACCGTAATTTTAACCCCGTAACGTACGAGGCAAGAACTAAAGTAGCTGTAGTTAAAAATGTGTAGTTATAAATAGTTTAATTCTTCAAGTAACATCAATATTCGAAGTCTCTTCAAATATGATAAAAAGAATTATACCGATTACTATAATAGCATTGATACAGTAGGCCAAATAAAGTTTGGTACACATTAAAAAGTGACGTACGAGTCCATAACGTTCGAGGCAATTTTTAGTTTTCAGTTTTTTAATTGCTGAAATGGAACGTTTCCTGTGCTTTATTTATGTACTTTGGGTTCCTTAATGGCTCCAGTTTAAGCAAAATAGACTTTTAATGCAAATAATAGACTGTACACGTACTCGTACTAGTCTCGTACGTAATTGTATTATAATTACGCTTAATTGAAACTATTTTTACAATATTGAGGAAAGTTCCACAAAATATGCCGGTTTTTGTTGATATATATAGGAATATATTCATATCCATATACATTACACTAGATTGGTGCATTAAAATAGATTATTTCAGCGTTTCTTACCTTTATAAAAAGTGTCCCGTACGTTTTCGTATATTGGATCCATCAGATTTAAGGGTGTTTAGCAAATTTTGGATATCATTTCACTTAATTAAGCAGTTATTACACATACCTCATGTGTCAAAACAATACGAATATCTCAACTTTTATAAATTGAAATTAATTTGGCTAGGAAGTTTTAATTTGTAAAACAACACACCCAGATGGCTTATAGAGTTGTATTTATTTTCATTGATTCATTTCATTATAATTTTTTTGACAAAGTGTCTGGCAAATAGATATTGCCTGATAATATTATGATTTGATTGAAAAGGTAATAACACAGAGGCTGTGGTATTAAAGAAAAGAAAGCATATTACGTACGGGACAAGCTGTAGTTACGTTCGGGACAGACCAGTTTTAAACTATTGTTGATTTGTAATAAATCATTGACTTTCCATTTCTGCATATCGATTAAGGGAATAACTCATTGCTTTTGTTTAATAATACAAGAGAAAATTAAAGGTTGCTTGGTGTATTTTAGAAGAGTTGGAAGTAGTCAACGTTCTAAAATAAAGGAATTGTACAAGGATAGCCGTTTTGTATTTTCATTCACATAGGTACAATTCACCATTTTCACCCATATTGTCAATTGATTCACATTTTACAAACAAATACTCATCAAAATGTATCGGGTTTATTATTCTTTAGGTATTACTTAATGGGAAATTAGACACACATTTCACAAAGGGGTCTATTTAAAATACGCATTTTTTATACACACATTCGATCATTTAACATTCCATAACTCCAAAACTAGGCAAGCCCACTTGACAAAACAAGAGAAATTTGTGCAGAAGATGTGATCCATGAAGAAAATTGTCCAGAATGAGTGAATGGTAAAATGAAAAATTTCGAAAAAATTTTAGTCAATTGTCCACTTTAACTGGGATTGCGTCAAAAGATGTGTAAGTGAAACTAAAATGCCATTGTTACTATAATTTAACCCATTACCAGACGGCAAAATTTTGGACTATTCCAATTTGAAAGGTGTTGCAAACAACAATTTCAAGTTGATGAAATTTTAAAGATCTTTCCATTTTAGGTCAGAAAACATTGTGGAAAATGAAGAAATTGCTTGTCACAAGCAATTTCTTCATTTTCCATAATGATTTCCAAAGCCCTTTATTGTGAAGGAGTCAAAATGCATCACTGTGCAGTAATGGGTTAATTCAACCCTGTCCTAAACAACACAATATTAGACTTGGTCACACTCAAAAAGATAAAAGACAGAAAATAGAAACATATTAACCCTTTCCCAAACAGCATATATTTAGGTTCATCCAATTCAATAATTGTTGTAGACAACAAAATTGATATAGATAACAAAATTGATATTTGTATACAATATAGCAAAGAAAATATTGAGGCAAAAGGAGAAAATGCTAATTATCAGGACTTTCTTCTTTTGCCTCAATGTTTTCCAAAGCCTATTATATTAGGGACATCAAAACTAGGAAAAGAATTAAAGGCAAAACTATCAGCACATATTGACATTTGCATAGAAAACATTAAGTGCATGAGAAAATCCTTATTAAGAGCATATTCTTATTTCCTCTTAATGCTTTCTTCAACCTATTTTGCAGGGTAGGTCAAGACAAGCCATTGTTTGGAAAAGGGTTAAGAGTACTTTTCCACATTACTTTTATTTTGCAAAAGAACTTTAATGTCAAATGATAGGTTTTGAAAATGGAATTCACATGTGAACTATGAAATCCCTATCACATAGGGTTCATATTTAACCCATTACCACTTTATGACTTTTTTGTCCCGCCCCTCAAGATTAAGGCTTTGGAAAACAATGTGAACAAGAGGCCCAAGAGGGCCTGAATCGCTCCACTGGCTAAAGTAAAAGAATTATGTCATTGTACTAAATTGACCCAATGCATTGTTTTTAAAGAATTATTTCGTAATTTCTCCCATTCTGATAAGCCCTGTCCTGCTTTGCCCACATTTATTGACCAATCAAACTTTTACTACCAACTGAAGTAATTGGACACCCAAGAAACATTTCTACCGAGTTTGGTAAAAATTGGCCTTGTGGTTGATTTTGTAAAGAAGTTTTCATGATTTCTGCCATTCTGATAAGCCCCGCCCTGCCATGCCCACATTTATGGACCAATCAAAATTTCACAGCAAATTTAAGTATAGGGTTACTTGAGGTGCATTTCTGCCAAGTTTAATTGAAAGTGGCCCTACAGTTGATTTTTAAAGAATTATTTTGTAATTTCTCTAAGTCAAATAAGTCCCACCCTGCCACGCCTACATTTATTGACCAATCAGAATTTCATGGACAAGTTAAGTAAAGAGTCAACCAAGGTACATTTCTGCAAAATTTGGTCAAAGTTGGCCCAATGGTTGATTTTTAAAGAATTATTTTGTGATTTCTCCAAGTCTGATAAGCCCCGCCCTGCCACGCCCACATTTATGGACCAATCAGAATTCAATGGACAATATAAGTAAAGAGTCACCAAAGGTACATTTCTGCCAAGTTTGGTCAAAATTGGCCACATGGTTGATTTTTAAAGAATTATTTTGTGATTTCTCTAAGTCTGATAAGCCCCGCCCTGCCACGCCCACATTAATGGACCAATCAAAATTCTTTGAAAAATTTAAGTAAAAGGTCACCCAAGGTACATTCCTGCAAAAATTGATCAAAATTAGCCCATTGGTTTGAGAGAAGAAGATTTTTAAAGAATTATTTTGTGATTTCTCTAAGTCTGATAAGCCCCGCCCTGCCACGCCCACATTTATAGACCATTCAAAATTCAACGGACAATTTAAGTAAAGAGTCACCTTAGGTACATTTCTGCCAAGTTTGGTCAAAGTTGGCCAAATGGTTGATTTTTAAAGAATTATTTTGTGATTTCTCTAAGTCTGATAAGCCCCGCCCTGCCACGCCCACATTTATAGACCAATCAAAATTCTTTGAACAATTTAAGTAAAGGGTCACCTGATGTACATTTCTGCCAAGTTTGGTCAAAGTTGGCCAAATGGTTGATTTTTAAAGAATTATTTTGTGATTTCTCTAAGTCTGATAAGCCCCGCCCTGCCACGCCCACATTAATGGACCAATCAAAATTCTTTGAAAAATTTAAGTAAAAGGTCACCCAAGGTACATTCCTGCAAAAATTGATCAAAATTAGCCCATTGGTTTGAGAGAAGAAGATTTTTAAAGAATTATTTTGTGATTTCTCTAAGTCTGATAAGCCCCGCCCTGCCACGCCCACATTTATAGACCATTCAAAATTCAACGGACAATTTAAGTAAAGAGTCACCTTAGGTACATTTCTGCCAGGTTTGGTCAAAGTTGGCCAAATGGTTGATTTTTAAAGAATTATTTTGTGATTTCTCTAAGTCTGATAAGCCCCGCCCTGCCACGCCCACATTTATAGACCAATCAAAATTCTTTGAACAATTTAAGTAAAGGGTCACCTGATGTACATTTCTGCCAAGTTTGGTCAAAGTTGGCCAAATGGTTGATTTTTAAAGAATTATTTTGAGATTTCTCTAAGTCTGATAAGCCCCGCCCTGCCACGCCCACATTTATGGACCAATCAAAATTCTTTGAACAATTTAAGTAAAGGGTCACCCAAGGAACATCCCTGCAAAGTTTGGTCAAAATTGGCCCACTGGTTTGAGAGGAGAAGATTTTTAAAGAAAAAGTTAACGGACGCACGCACGGACGCACGCACGCACGCACGCACGCACGACGGACACACCGCCATGACAATAGCTCGCTGGCCTTCGGCCAGTGGAGCTAAAAATCATTAAGACCCCCTTTCTTAGTCTAGATCTGCCCAATTCAAGACAAGCTTCTCTTTTTAAGTGACAAACACTTTGACTCAATCAAATTCAGTGTAAGAAAATGTCATAAAGACCCCTTTTCCCATGTTTTAACACAAAACCTTTCCATGTTCAAAAAGGTTCATTCTGTATGCTGAAACAATTATTTTGACCAGTTGTTTTTTCAGATTGAGCTGAATTTGTGGCCTTCAGTATATAAACATTGGAAATGTCATTAAGATCTCTGTATGCTTAAACAATTATTTTGACCAGTTTAATTATGACCAAGTTTCAATAGGATTGAGCCAAATTTGTGGCCACTAGAGTGAAACAGTGAAAATGTAAATAAGGCCCCTTTTCCTGTGTTTTCAAAAGGAATAAAATTCCTTTTAAAACTTTGGTAGAGCTTAACCCAAAGAAGATCCCTGCAAAGTTTCAGGTCGTTTGGCCTTGTGATTTAGGAAAAGACTTTTAAAGCAATTGTTGGACGATAGACAACAGACAGACGGACAACGGACATTCACCGATTACAATAGCTCACCTTGAGTACTTTGTCTTCACGTGAGCTAAAAGTTGAACGCACGGACGGACGGACACACGCACGCACGACGGACACAACGCCATGACAATAGCTCACTGGCCGAATAATGGAAAATAAGCCCCGCCCACAGTGGCCATGTTTTTCGAATTATCAAAATTTCTTCAAGGAATCTGAAAAAGGGTCACCAAAGGAACATGCCTGTCAAATTTCAAAGAAATCTGATAAGTTGTTTGGGAGAAGAAGATTTTTTAAGTTTTTTCTAAAAATTCGTATTTGTTACCATAGCAACCAGAGTTTTCAATGGAATTGAATTCTTTGAAGGAATTTGAAAGAGGGCTATGCAAGGAACATTTCTGTGAAATTTAATTAAAATTGGTCCAGTAGTTTTTGAGAAGAAGATTTTTTAAAATTACACTATGCGCCATATATGGAAAATAAGCCCCGCCCACAGCAGCCATGTTTTTCGAATTATCAAAATTTCTTCAAGGAATCTGAAAAAGGGTCACCAAAGGAACATGCCTGTCAAATTTCAAAGAAATCTGATAAGTTGTTTGGGAGAAGAAGATTTTTTAAGTTTTTTCTAAAAATTCGTATTTGTTACCATAGCAACCAGAGTTTTCAATGGAATTGAATTCTTTGAAGGAATTTGAAAGAGGGCTATGCAAGGAACATTTCTGTGAAATTTAATTAAAATTGGTCCAGTAGTTTCTGAGAAGAAGATTTTTAAAGAAAAAGTTAACGGACGGACGGACGGACGCACGGACGGACGGACGCACGCACGCACGACGGACACAACGCCATGACAATAGCTCGCTGGCCTTCGGCCAGTGGAGCTAAAAATGAAGAAATTGCTTTTGACAGGAAATTTCTTTATTTTCCACAATGTATTCTATCCACAAAGACCAATAAATGTTAAAACTTCATTCACTTGGTCTGCAACACCTTAAAATTTGGACCACCGTAAATCTTTGCTGTTTGGGAAAGGGTTAAGGAACATCTAATCTCATTCCCAAACTATTAATTTTGATACTAGTCTGATGTGAAAGTTGCAGAAGACAGCAAAATGTAAGTTAATAAAGATGAAATAAGATTTATGTACAATAAAAAACACAAAATATTAACGCAAAAGAAGAAAATCCTGGGTTTTTTTTTTCAGAATTTTCATCTTTTGCCTCAATGATGAACTATATTGTACACTTATTTGGTCTTCATCAACATTCATTTTGTCATCAGCAGCAGCATTTTTGAAATTTTGCTGTTTTGGGACAAGGTTAAGCAGTATTCGGTCCAATTGTGGTGGTTTGTGCATCTAACCATGGGTTCATTAATACAACATCCTTTCCAAGCATCCAATCCAACTTCTCATTCCATAAAAAAAGTATTAGCAACCATTGAAAATAAAAATGACATGGGTAAATGACATATTGTTGCTTTTCAACAAAAACTTTTAACAGCTACCCTTACAAGTTTTTTTGTTGAAAAAGCAATGATATGTAAGAAAGAATATACGCCTTGCAGGCAAGGATCGAACCCAGGATCCTATGATTTAGAGTCAGAAGTAAGACATACTGCCAGAATTCAGACTAAAGTACATTTGATCCAGGTTCTGGAAAAAACATCCTTTATAGCATTTGAAACAGGTTTCAAGATAAGGCTGGGCCTAGATCCAGTCTAGCCAGCAGCCATGTTACTCTCAAATGGTTGCTACAGACCATGAAGAAACTATTGGAGAACAACATGGTTCCTGGTCAGACTGCATGTATACACGGGCTGATCTGGAACCATGTTGTTCTCAAATGCTATATGGGACATTTTTCCAGATTCTGGCTCATGTGAATCAAAGACGGTTTTAACCCATTACCAAACGGCAAAATTTTAGACTTGTCCAAATTCAACGATGACGCAGACGACAATTTCAAATGAATGAAATTGTACATCTTCTTGTCTTTTTAATTAGAAAACATTGTGGGAAATGAAGAAATTGCTTCTCACAAGCAATTTCTTCATTTTCCACATTGTTTTCCAAAGCCTCTATAGCATGGGGAGTCAAAAAGAGTCACTGTGTGGTAATGGGTTAAAGCTATTTGTGCATATTGCATCCATACCCCATGTAAACAATTGAGATTCAAATCAAGTTTATTGCATTATGTAAAACAACATAAACTAAGTGCAGTATAAAACATGTAACTAAAACCTTACACAAACAAGCCCTGATTTTTATGTTTATAGCAAAGACATCTATGGACAATATTAAAAAAAAAGAAGAATGCTGTTTACCAGCTTTTTTTTCTTTTCCTTGAAGGTTTTTTATCTCCAGTACCATTTGTTTTAACTTTTGCAACACCTTTGAATTTAGACCAGCCTACAATAATGTTGTTTGGAAAAGGGTTATGTGAGATTAATCTAGCTGAAAATGAATTAACAGTCACCAACCCCAGAGAGATATGAATTTGTGTACAATATAGTACACAAAATGATGAGGCAAAAGGGGAATCACTGATTATCAGCAATTTCTTCTTTTACTTCTAATGTTTTCCAAAATCATTTGTACTAAGGATGTCAAAATCCAGGTCTTGTTTAGGGAAAGGGTGAACAAGAATTAAGCAGAATTGTGATTAAAGCTATTTGAGTCAACATACACAACAACAATAACCAGTACATTATATACTAGATGAGAGTCAAACTATAACATATTACTATATACATTAAATTTTATGAACAAGATGTGATGAAGTCAAACACTTGTACTCTAAAATTAGCCAAAATTAACCCATTTCCTTACAATGACCCTTTTTGACACACCTAGTAGAAAAAGCTTGGCAAATATTGAGGCAAAAGAAAAAAATGCTGGTAATCGGCATTTCCTGCTTTTGCCTTGATATATATCCTGTGCTATGTAATACACAAATCCTGACTTTATCAACATCTATTTTGCTGTCTGCAATAGCATTCAAACTGTACCACAATTATATCTATTTGTTGTTTGGAAAGGGTTAATTTTTCATTGGCTCTAAACCCATTACCACACAATGACTCCTTTTGACTCAAAAAAAGAAAAAGGTTTTGGAAAACATTGTGGAAAATGAAGAAATTTCTCATGACAAGCAATTTCTTCATTTCCCACAATATTTTCTACCCCCAAAGTCCAAAGAATTTCAAATATAGGTCACATGGAATTGTCGTCTGCAACATGTTTGAATTTTGACCGGTATAAAATTTTGTTGTATGGTAATGGGTTAAACAGACAAACACATGAACAATCAGACAGATGGGTAATGGTGAAATCCTGTGCCCACAATGTATCAATGACCTGGGCATAAATATCAAATAAATATACATGTATAGTAAAATATCATGAAAAATAATCTATGAGAAAAGTATTGCATCAGTTAGAAAGACATTTAAAAGAGATGAAGCCTGATCTACTACCATGTGCTTAATCCTTTCCAAAACAACAAGATTTTAAGGCTATCCTATTTAAAAGTTGCTATATACAACAAAATTAATATTAAAAAGGAAGGGATTTGTGTACAATATACCACAGAAAATATTGGGACAAAAGGAGAAACTGCTGTTATCAGCAGTTTCTTCATTTGTCTCAATGTTTTCCCAAGTCTTTTCTATTATGGACGCCAAAACCCGGTCTTGTTTGGGAAAGGGTTAAAACACATTTTGTCCTTTATACTATTGCATACAATTTAGAATTTCTTTTATGGTATGATGAAAAAGTCAGTCTGTCAAAGTAACTGAATGAATTTTCAAACAGGGACAAAATTCAAAATTTTAGTCAGAAAACTATTGGTAACTAGACAGTCCTGGCGGCCTGGAAGCGCTCCACAGGCCTGATTGTTTGTCTTGTTGAATGCAATTTCAAAGGTTCAGGCTGCACAAACAAGCAAATGCATGACCAAGCTGAAAATTACAAGTAAGTAATATCGTATGGTCAGTAAGATTTCTGTGGAAGATCTGTATTGATTAGTTAATACTAATAGTTGTAAAAGTGAAAATAAAGCCGAAAATGGCAATTTTGTCCATATCAAGGGCACATAACTCATATAAAATTCAGATCAAGCTGAAAATTACACCAAGGTAAGATCTTATAGCCACCAACATTCTGTCCTACTTTTGTCTTGATTGGTCAATATTTGTAGTTGCTAGAGTGAAAGCAATGTCAAAATAGAGCTGGAAATGCCAATTTTGTCAATTTCAAGGACACATAACTCATGGCATAAAATTCAGATCAGACTGAAAATTATACCAATGCAAGATCTTATGGTCTCCAACATTCTGTACAAGTTTTGTCTTGATTTATCAATATTTGTAGTTGCTAGAGTGAAAACAAAGTCAAAATAGAGCCGAAAATGGCAATTTTGTCAATTTCAAGGGCACATAACTCATGATGTAAAATTCAGATCAAGCTGAAAATTATACCAAGGCAAGATCTTAGAGTCACCTACATTCTGTCTCAGTTTTATTTTGATTGGTCAATATTTGTAGTTGCTAGAGTGAAAGCAATGTCAAAACAGAGCCGCAAATGGCAATTTTGTCAATATCAAGGGCACATAACTCATGATGCAAAGTTCATATCAAGCTGAAAATTATACCAAAGCAAGATCTTATAGTCACCAACATTCTGTACAAGTATTGTCTAGATTGGTCAATATTTGTATTTGCTAGAGTGAGAACAAAGTCAAATAGAGCCGAAAATGCCAATTTTGTCAATTTCAAGGGCGCATAACTCATGATGTAAAATTCAGATCAAGCTGAAAATGATACCAAGGCAAGATCTTATAGTCACCAACATTCTACTATAGTTTTGTCTTGATTGGTACATATTTGTTGATTTTAGAGTAAAATTAAAGTCAAAACCAGCTATTTTTGACATTCAAGGGCAGATAACTCAGATTATTCTGATTCAATCCAAATTCTTTGAAGGAATCTGAGAGAGGGCCACCCAAGGATCATTCCTGTGAAGTTTGATTGAAATCCATCTGGTAGTTTCTGAGAAGAAGATTTTTAAAGAAAAAGTTTACGGACGGACACACAGACGCACGCACGGACGCACACACGACGGACACACTGCCATGACAATAGCCCACTGGCCTGTCGGCCAGTGAGCTAAAAATTACAACTAAAATGTTTTGATCAAGGCATGAGATGTAATGTATTAAATCCAGCAGAGCAGAGCATCACAAAACACTTCCCTAAACAACAAAATTTAACCAATCTATATCATTTTTAACCCATTCCCAAATGACAAAATTGAATGAGTTGCAGACGACAAAATAATTGATATCAAAAGAAAATATGTATATTATAATTTAAAAAATATTGAGGCAAAAGGAAAAATGCTGATCATCAGCATTTTCTTCTTTTGCCTCAATTGTTTCTAAAGCCCTTTCTATTTGAGACATCAAAAGCGTCATTGTTAGGGAATGGGTGAAATGTTACTGAAAACAATGACTTCCAACTTAGAAATCCTTTAGGGAAAAGTAGAAAATACTGATTACCTATCATCTGATAGGGTCACATGTATTAATGCTTGTTTAGGAAAGCGTAGACGTAGAGAGAAAATAATGACATTCTAACTTCTTGATTGCAAATTAGTACTCAAATGTCAAGAATCACTATGACATTGGACAAAGAGTGTCCACAAAATTACAGTTAGAAGCAGGGCAAAAGATAAGAGGGCATGAAAACATCATAACTTTTTTATTTCAATTCCAATCCCTGTGTTGTGGACACTCACATGCGCAGATCCAGAGGGGGGTTTGGGGGTCATGACCCCCCCCCCCCCTGGAATTTGGCAAAAAAAGGGGTTATCAAAAAGATTATTGGTTATGTCCAAAATAAGCTGTGTCATTCGTCCCTGTGTGCCACTACAAACCATTGTTATATTTAGTCCTTCATGGTATGACCTCTATCTGCATGCACAGATCCAGAGGAGGGAGTCAGGGGGTCCTGAACCCCCTTGAAATTTGGCAAAAAATGGGTTAAAGACCGGATTACCCCCCTGGGAAAAATACCTGGATCTGCACTTGACTCAGTTGAATTGTCTTGAGACAATTTCAATGGGTACCCACAACATAGGGTTTGATGAACAATAAAGGCATTTGAAATATTCCATTTTGAAAAACCTTCACCCCTTCTTAACTATAGCTGTGTAGAAGTGCCATTACTCCCCCCTATGTGAAGCTCTGGGTGGGTATATTTCATGAGTCTGTCTCCTCCTTCTTGGTTATTCTCTGTCTCACTGTGATTGGTTTATCTGATTCTTCTGTCTTCTTCTCCTCCATCAGGATGTCTTCTCCTTCTTCTACTTCTTCACCATCATCATCATCTAAAATTAAAGGAAACTCAAGACGTTAGAACAATACTATTTACCCTTACTCAAACAAGACCAGGTTTTGATGAAAATAAGAAAATAGGCTTGGGAAAACATTGAGACAACAGAAGAAAATGCTGATGATCAGCATTTTCTCCTTTTGCCTCAATATTTTCTGGGGTAAAGGTGTCATTATTCCCTCCTATACGAGTCTGGGTCCTTTGTCTTGGTTATTCTCTGTCTCACTTTGACTGGTTTATCTGATTCTTCTGTCTTCTCCTCCATCAGGATGTCTTCTCTAGCTCCTGATTGGTCAGATTCTACTTCCTCTTCACCATTTTCATCAACACCGTCATCTAAAATTAAAGGAAACTCAAGACGTTAAAACAATACTATTGATCCTTACTCAAACAAGACCAGAGCCGCGTTCTTTCGAGCGAGATTTTTTAAGATTTTTTAAGATGTTTTCAATACAGCGTCTTTGAGACCGATATTATAACGCACAAATTCAGTTTAGAGGCGCCACCCCTGTCGCCGGTATTTATCTAACTGAAGAAACGTAGTACATTGAATTTTGATAGTCCTTACATTAGTGCAGATCACTTTACAACTTTGTTAAACATTTCAAGAAAATCGAGAGACTCGTTTCTTCAAAATATCAAAAATAAGGTCGTATTTTTAAATTTCCGTGATGTCGCCAGACGCAGTAGAGTAAATAAAAGTGGTACTTTCTCACAAATAGATTCATTTTATCCACTGTATATGCATTTAAAAACATCCGTCAATGACCTAAGTTTTTGAAAAGTACATCTTTTATTATTTGTCCGTCATAAAAACAAAAATAATTAAGGTCAAGCAAGTGTCGCCAAAATTCCAAAGATTGAAGAAATCTCCGTTACCTTAATTTGACACTTGGTTTAAACACAGTTTCTCCGATAGATTTCGTCGTCATTTTCCTTACATTTTGATTCATATAATTATTTTTTGAGAATGACATAAACCAGGTTGATATTTTACGAAATAAAATTGCTAAATGCTGCGATAGCGAGGTACCCCTCATCAAAAGTAAAAACATGAAATTTCCGTTATACTAAACTAAGTGCTCTTTTGGCAATATGGTTTGATAATTCATAGATTAAAGTGTTAATGCGATCAGGGAAATGGTATACTGCTAAAGTATTTGTACATAATGGCAATATAATAGAAAACACAGGACAAAATGTGATAATTTTGAAATTTCCGATACCAAATTTCCGATACCTTTTTTGAAATTTCCGATACCAAAATCAAATTTAATGGAAAACAGGTGCGCAATTTGGTGCTAATGATCTATAATGTAATGTATGATGATCATATCATTGAACTTACTACATGATACTGTAAACACAGTTCGGTGTTCATGTTTCAAAGACATATTTCATATTTAAAGTAGGGAAGGTATTTGCATTTTCACATGGTATTTCGGCAATGTTTATCACTATGCACTTACCACTACAACTGACAAATATCTGTAAAATACGCATGTCCTACGAATTTTGGTGTATTCCAGATAAATTTGCGAGAGCTACTCATAAAAAGTCTGTTTTCAATGAGTAAATTTTCCGTTACCAATAGGTAACGGAAATTTAGTAAGGTAAATGCAGCTGTACATGTCTCAAAACGTAGCGAAAGCGTAAATACTCGGTACTTGATTTTACCAATTTGAAGTTGCTATATTTCTAAGTCGTCTTTGATATTGTTTTCTCATAATAATGTGCTCGTTGTTACAGAAAACGTACGATTGTATTTTACAGTTAATGCAACTAAAATATTTCATTGCATATCACAAGTTCAATAAAGTTCGAGATTCTCACGCATTGATACTTCTCTTTTATCACAAAAGATGATACTTTTTCTTTCCACGCGTTTGAAGGACAGAACAAAAGACATACGTATACATACAACGGAAATTTCAAGTTGGTAACAGAAATTTAATTTGTTTCAGTTTAAAATTCTGTAGAGATGGACACGTCAGAAGCTGCAATCTAAACGGCATTTCGTTAACTAGATTATTGGCATTTATTAACAACTCGAAGCAGTTTGTCTTTCCCTCTAATAAGATTCAAATTCTAATTCAAAAGATACCCGATATTCTTAAAAAAAGCGATTGAAACTACCCATTTTTGATGGTCAACAATTCCGATGGAAAGATCAAATTGCATCCAAAAACATCGAAATATGTAACGTCAGATATACTTGTTTTCAGATATCAACATGGGAAACGTTTCTGAAGACATGAATTTTTCGACCATTTCAGACCCTAGTGGCGCCTCTAAACTGAATTTGGGCGATAAGCGAGGTGTTCCGAATGTTCCATACTTCATACAAATGACGTGATCATGACGTCATTTGTGTGAAGTATGGAGCATTCGAAACGCCGCGGTTTATGAATCATGGAGCATTCAGAATCGGTCAATTCTCTGCCATATAGATTCCACAAAATTTACCGAGGGGTTCCAAAAGAAGTATAGTGCAATGGCGGCTCGCAGTGATCGTCTTAAAAATCTTGCTTAAAAGAGCACTTTATCCTAAAATATCTTAAGAAATCTCAAGATATTTCAAGAAATCTCGCTCTAAAGAATGCAGCTCAGGTTTTGATGAAGCTAGGAAAATAGGCTTTGGAAAACATTGAGACAACAGAAGAAAATGCTGATAATCAGCATTTTCTCCTTTTGTCTCAATATTTTCTGGGGTAGAGGTTGTCAATATTCCCTCCTATATGAGTCTGTGTCCTGTGTCTTGGTTATCCTCTGTCTCACTGTAAAATACATTTTACTTTACAAGGATTTAAGAAAAGACAACTGGTCGCAGGGATGGAAACTAACTTCCAAAGCTTGGTCGCCCAGATGGGTAACTAGTATATCAAATGTGATTGTCCGTCACAAAATCTACAGGCCCAAAACCTTGTGAGCCAAATCTGTTCAGAATCATGTCTGGTAATGAGCAGAATTAAAACACTATGTTTATGTTTTTGATTGATTCCATTACCAGTTTAATGCGAATTGAAATTTCAAAAACACACTCTATGCATTAGACTATCATGTAATTTTTTCCTCAACTCGCCCAGACAAACTCAAAACTTGTAGAATTTATTCGTCCTACATAAAATCTGGTTGCCTAGAGCAAGTGGGCAACCATTAGTTTCATCCCTATGGCCACCATGGTCATATGGTGTATTATACTGTATGTATTCATACTCACCTATATCTTGTAGTTGACTGGAATCATCAGGGACTGTTTTAGACTGTATAGTTTCTACATCAATTTTGCTCTCATCTTTCTCTGGTTTGTTAATGATCTCGTAACTTTCTGAACTACCAGGACTAGATTCTGTGGACCTGTCAGATTTCTGCTGAAAAATATGTTAAAGAAGTTATTGCATGGTTTAGTAAGCTCTGTTTTCATTTTTGAAAATCAATCAATCCAAAGTAGACAAATACTCCACTGAAAAAGTGCTATAGGTCAAAAGGTTGTTTAGTTGGACCATGGAAATGCACTCTAAATAAAGTCAAATTGTGACCTTGACCTTTGACCTATGTGACACTAAAACAGTTCTTGATTTAGAGCACAATTCTACAGATTTTAGACAAAGTTCAATTGTGACATTGACATTTGACCTATGTGACCCAAAAACCAAAAGGGCATGTCCTTGGGTCAAGGGCAACAGCTTTGTAAAGTTTCAAAATCCTAGGTCACACAATTCTTAGTTAGAGCAATGGAAATGGAAGTATATGGACGGACAAACAGATGGATGTACAGATGGGCAGATGTACACACAGACATGGCAAAACCGATATACCCCCCCCCCCCCCTATATTTTGTAGGAGCGGGTATAATTAGACAAAAGGAGAAAATGTGGGTTATCAACATTTTCTTATTTTGAATATAATGTTGTTAAAGGCATTTTCTATTAGGGACATCTGAACCATGTAAATTCCCAAGTGAGGATAAAACTACTCAGCATCACATTACATACAACAATCTGAACAATGATGCGCATGAGGTCCTACACTGTGTGGCCATATTAAAGTACGCAACGTCACCAATTAGTTTTCAATAAAAAAACGCGTCGTCTAATTCGGGTTAATTAACACACTACATAAGGCGTATTGGCATAAAATTTGTTGTGTACACAAACACTTGACCTTCCCCGGCCTGGATTTTCCAATAATTTTTGTGATGTCATTTTATATGATGTCATTTCTGACGTCATTAAAATATGTCTGCTCGAGGTCGCGACTTGACAACTGAAGAAAAACAAACTATCGTAAAACTTAGTGAAAACGGATTTAGCTCTCGAAAAATCGCACAGGTAACAGGCAGAAGCTGTAACACCGTGCAGAAATTATTACAACGGTATAAGCAGCGGGGAAACGCGGAAAATCTTGAAAGATCTGGAAGGAAGAGAAAAACAGACGAACGTGACGACCGTACGCTTTTCCGGTCCATCAAAAAGAACCGAAGACAAAGCTTGTCAGATCTAACTGTTGCTTTTAATGACAATTTAGAAAATAAAAATGTTTCTTCTCGCACTGTTCGTCGTCGATTAATTGAAGAGGGGTATCGGAGATGTAAGGTTGCCAAAACTACGACGATTTCCCAAAAGAATAGAGCGGCCCGTGTGAAATGGTGTAGAGAAAGGAAAAATTGGACTGTTACCGAAGATTGGTGCAAAATCATATTTTCTGACAAGACTAAGATTGTTTTAGGCCAAGATAGGAAAGTCTATGTGTGGAGAAAACCTGATGAAAGATACAGACCTGAGTGTGTCGGTCAATATGGAGACCACTCCCCTAGAGCAGGAATCGCGGCGATGTTTTGGGGTTGTATAACATGTAATGGTGTAGGTACATTGACCGAAATTGAGGGAAATATTGACTCCTCTGTTTATATTCGTGTGCTTGATGACAATTTATGGCCAGTTATTACCAAGTATTTTGTTGAAAAGCCCTGGATTCTTCAGGAGGATAACTGCCCCGTGCATCGGTCTAAACAAACGAACATGTGGAAAGAAAACAACAATATCCCAACTTTAACCTGGCCAAGTCAATCCCCGGACATTAACATTATCGAAAATTTATGGCGGAAAATAAAGTGTGAACTTGAGAGGCGATTAGACGAGATCCGAAACAAGGCCGATCTAATTCGTGTTGTGAAAGACATTTGGGGTAACATTGATTCCGCGCTTGTCAAGTCCCTATATGAATCTATCCCCAAACGAATCAGAGCTGTGGTGAAGGCAAAAGGATCAATAACAAAATATTGAAAGGTAAGAAAGTGTTAGAGATCTTGTTTTTGTTGTTAAAACCCCTGAAACGAAGACATGTTACTTGATTTTACAACATACGTAACGTGACGTTGCGTAATATAATATGGCCACGCATTGTACATGTGAGAGTAGGAAGGAGAATATACGAGGGGTGTTCCACTAATAAACAGAAAGGTGACCCTCTCTCTGATGGGGGTTCAGAGCTTCCAACTAAAAGATTATGTATAGGTGGTTAGAAAGCACAAGAGGGGTGTCCCCAATAGAGGGGTGACCCCTTCTATCATGGGGTATTAGGGCTTCGACCTAGAAAATTATGATAATAAGGATGCCAGAAGTTACAATCTAAGCCTCTCCATGATCATGCAGCATTTTCTTCCATCAATGTCAAATATGCTGTTAATTTAGATACCAAGGGTAAATAAAATATGTTCTAGACTCTAATAAAAGATGAATACAGTACCTTAATGTTTTCATCAGCTATTTGTTGAGTACTTTCGGAACTTTGATTATTGCTGGTATCCTGTGAGGCAGTTTGACCTTGACCTTGCTGTGAGGTGGCAGCCATGTCCACTTTACCCTGTACAGCCTGCATGGCCGCCAGAATCTTGGTCATCTGTGCTTCTGTCTCAGCTAGACGCTCCTGTAACTTTCTCATGTCCATCTCAGCTGGAAAATATAAACAATGGCTAGATTAGCCCATTTCCCTACCCATACTAAGATGTTTTTATAATCCCCACAAGATAAAACTTTGAAAACATTTTGGAAAATGAAGAAATTGCTTGTTACAAGCAATTTCTTTATTTTCCTAAATGTTTTCTAATAAAAAAATGGAAAGATTTTTAAAATACAGCAAAATATGTGTATGTATATATCGTCGGTGCTATGACAAAATGGCGTAATAGAAATTTTGCTCGAAAACCATTTTTTTCAGGAGAGCCAAAAACGATTTTGCCGTTTTAAAAAATGTTAAAAAATATGCCGGCAAAATTGCGTAACTCACTATTACTCTCGTGTAAATTTGTCTACGTATAACGCCATTTTGTCAGCTAAATCGAGTTACGCAATTTTGTCACATGATAATTGAAAGGGTTCTAATAGGTGTAGAAAAACGCCGTTTTGACAGGATATGCGCTCCTACATACTTAGTAGAAAGCATTTATAAAAAAAAATTGACAAAATGGCGTAACTAATTTGTTACGCCATTTTGTCATAGCACCGACGATATGAAATTTGTGTACATTGTAGCCTAGTAAATATCTGGGATAAATGAGAAAATGCAGGTTATCATCATTTTCTTCTTTTGTCTCCATGTTTTCCAAGGCTTCTTCCAACAGGGACTTCAAAACCAAGTCTTGGTTGAGAAACGATTAACTCTTTTTCTCAAATGACAACATTTTAAAATGCTCAAATTTGAAAATGCTGCAGAATACAAATTTCATGTAAATTTTGTGTAGTCAATTTGAAATATGTTGCAGACAATAAAAGGGTGTTGATAAAGATACAATTTGTGTACAATATAAATCTAGTAGAGAAAATATCTAGGCAAAAGGA
Source organism: Fragum sueziense (assembly GCA_963680895.1). Lineage (NCBI taxonomy): Eukaryota > Metazoa > Mollusca > Bivalvia > Cardiida > Cardiidae > Fragum > Fragum sueziense. Next base: position 11,964,231 of record OY804602.1, on the reverse strand, counting down.
GAATATGCTGGTTATCAGCATTTTCTTCTTTTGCTTCATGTTTTTAATGACATTTCATAAGGGATGTCAGAGTAAGGTCTTGATTGGAAAAGGGTCAGTGTAATACTAATGGTTTTGTTTCATTGATTAACTGTCCCAATAATGATTTTTCATTATGAATGCATTGACATTTCAAATAATAAATACCAGTTCAATTTGTTCAGTACTCTAGCAATGAAATCAATGCATACATGGCCTTTAGGGAAATAATTTGCACTAAAGAGATATTATTGAATAATTTACAAGTATATCCCACAATATGGTATTAAATAGATAACAGCATGAATTTGTCAGAAACAACAATGAATGCAAAATTGTTATTTTTAGGAAGTTTTACCATGACATTGGATATTGAACTCAACAGATAACCTTTACCTTGCTAAAAGTGAAATGTCTGTTGATAGAAAGTAGCTTAATCGTTTCACAAAAAAGGTTTTGACATCTCCAAAGTAGCTTTAGAAAGCATTAAGGGCAAAAAAGAACATGCCAATGAGCAGACTTTTCTCCTTTTCTTTCAAGGCTTTCCTTACTTTGATATTCTAATATTACACTCTGAATAATTTTGAATTCTAACAAGTAATAGACTCCTTTCATTTATGTTTTAGTCCGTACCCGCAGAACACTTCTGGTAATCTGAGTCTTCTCTGATGAAAATTCGCTCTTTGATATTTGGATGTCGCTATTTACAACAGAGCCCTGTCCCATTCAAAAACAAAAGAAAATTCTGACACAGCGACATAAATTGTGTCGGAATTTTCTTTTGTTTTTGAACGGGACAGCCCTCTATTGTAAATATTTGGACAAATTGTCGCTTTCCTTCAGAAACTTCGTAACTGCAGCTTGTTTTAAGCTGCAGTTATGTGATTTTTGATGAAACCTGTATCATTTAATACAGTGGAAATCAATTCATATTCAAATTTTAGAGCAGATGACTTTGTTCAACAATACGAAAGTCAACTAAATACAAGTTATTGTAAATCAATTCTCCAATAAGCTGTGTTCTGACAAAATCAAATATTGAATTAAATGAAATGCCAGATCTGGTGAGTTATCTGCTCAAAGTGAGACAATGACAAACTTTTCTATTGATTCAGTCATAATTTTTATGACAGACTAATCATGTATCATTCTAACCTATCTTTATCTGAATAGAATAGCCTTCAATGAGAAAAGTACCATGTATTGTGTATGGTGCTTACAAGATAACCATCAACATTTTCAGTTTCTTTAATAATGTCTTTAACTTGACAAATTAATTCAAGAACTTCTTAATATATTTGCCTAGAATATAAGTACTGATTATCAACATATATCAGGCCCGTAGGAACAGGGGGCTGGGGGGTGGCTTAGCCCCCAAAGTTGGCCGAAAATGCCAAATTTTCTTTATTTTACACTGAAAATTTAGGGAAAAAAACAATTTAGCCCCCCCAATACTCAGTCAAAGGGGCTTGAGCCCACCCAATATTAAATTGCTTCCTACCGGCCTGTATATAGCAGACAGACAGGCATTGCATTAAGGTAGAATACCTGAAATGTGGCCATTTCAAAATTCAAAACATCAGATTTTTTTCAAGCTGCGTAGTTACGTGTCTGAACCTATTCAGGCCAGGTCATAAACATTTAGCGGTGGAAAGCTCCACTGCTGAATGTTTTCAACTTCGCCCGAATAATCCCGGTGTCGCAAAAATTTCATTAGGGGTTGTCTACCTTAAAGCTACTATTTCCCAGATTTGGACCCAAAAATTGTCAAATACAAATGAAATGTACACTTTTTAAGCTTTATATGACCTGATTAAATGATTACGAGAAACTATTGAAGCAACGACTCATTTTTTCGCAATTTGATACCAAATTCATGAAGCGATGTCGAAAGTAGGTCAAAACAGTAGGACATGCGACTTTCTTAAATGACGTCACAACATACATGATGACGTCATATTGAAATTTAAGTATGAATCATGGTCCGCGCTGTATGCGCATGCGCAACAATTTAAAAATAATTCTAACCCCATCAGTGATGGGGTTGAATTTAGGCTTGGATTCTCCCTAAATCCAGCTATCTGTCTTGTAATTTCGGCTCATTCTCCATCTGAATCGCATATTATTAACCATCCCGAGGTGGTCAACACAAAAGTTTTGCATATTTTTTCAAAAAAAATCATTTTTTGCAATTAGACCATCTGTTACAGTCGCCCTTTAAAACCAGGTACTTTTTTGTGAAAGGTAGACACATATTGATCCCAAATACTGATAGCTTCGATTGTTGGGATAAAAATTGTAAGGGTGGAAGTGTCCCAATATTTTCTATATCTCATTGATAAATCCTTTCATAAACTAACATTCATATCAGTGTAAAGCAATTTCAAATCTGCAATTCTAATGTTGCAGACAAATAAATGGATGGTGATGAAGTCAGAACTTCTGTGTATAATTTTGCACAGAAAATATTGAGACATAAGGAGAAAATGCTGAAAATCAGCATTTTCTTCTTTTGTTTCAGTATTTTCCCAAATTTTATCTATTTAGAATGTCAAAACCAGGCCTTGTTTGGGTAATGGTTAATACTAATGCTTGTATTCCCAAGTGTCACTGCTAATCAATATAGAGTAATGTAATAGCATTTACTATTGCAAATGCTAGTGATCACTGATGGTGTTATAAATCTCCTTTTCTTTGTAAATTAACACTTTCCAGAACAAGACCTGATTCTAATGTCCCTAGTGGAAAAAGCATGGGAAAACACTGAAGCTTTTGTCTAAATATTTTTTCTGCTATATTATACCTAAAGCCTATCTTTCAACATCCATCAAGTTGTTTGCAGCTGCTTCCAATTTGGATCACTGTTGAATTTTGTTGTTTGGGAAACAGTTAAAGTCAGTCTGCTTAACTCTTTCGCTGCCGAATTGTCCTGTTTCCAGTGCAAAATTTTGGAAACTAAATAATAGGGCTTATTAGTTTATGAAATAATAAACAAGAGATGTCCGAAGACAGCGCGCTCGACTTTCTAAGTTGCTTAGTATAAAGGGGGCACGGGCCCTGGTAGTAAGGTAGAGGGTGTGATGGTGAATAAGTATTTCAAGTTTGGGTTGAATCCCTTTGATAGTGTGGAAGTTATTGATGTTTGAAAAAACTTTAACCTTTGTTGCAACGCAGACGCCAACGCCAACGCCGATGCCCGGGTGACAGTATAAGCTCTCATTTTCTTTGAAAAGTCTAGCTAAAAATCAGTATTTGATAATATTAAACTGAAACTTTCAGGAATCATTGCATACAAATTGTTTTGCCTAATAGCATACTTATTATCAGGCAGTTTGATCAGATTTTCTTGACCTTGTCTTGGAATGAACTCATTAAGCTATTGTGTGAAAGTCGCTGATCGGCGACATTGGCAGTCTCCTAATGGGTCGCTTATTGGCAGCGAAAGAGTTAACCCTAATGGCAGAAATGTAGACTGTTTGTAATGGGAAACTGCTACAGACGCAACAATGGAGGTTGATAAAGATGAGCCTTTTCTTTCAAAGAAATCAGAACAGTTACAATCAAAACTAGGTCTTGCTTGGAATGAATAAAAGTTTTTACATATTAATAATCTCTAATGTAATGCCCTAAAAGAGGAATGTTAATCAAATCTTAAAGGAAAATGCTGATTAACAGCAATCCTCCCATTATGACAGAGATTGAGAACTACAATTTTGAGCGCCAATCATATCTAAAGCTAATGTAAGCAAATTGTAAAATATATGCTGGTTATGGCTTGGCTATTCTATGCATGTCGATTTATTGGATTACGTATGTCATATATCCTCCCCATAATGACCATTTTATGAATGTCATGCATTAACAAAGTCCTCATATAAACTGCCGGGTTTGATATAAGCTTGTGGGTCGAATAATTATGCTTTTACAATAGATCTTTACTCCTCTAAAATAAAGAGATCAGAATTTCATACCAAATAGAAGAATTAGATTTTACAACACAACAAACACAAAGAGGAAATATGATTTTCCAAAGAATTTTATGGTCAAGACACAGGACTGAAAAACACACTATATGACAATGGGCAAGTGTGAAAATGTAGTATGTAATCTCAAACCTACATTTCGCAGTTACTCCTCAAGTAGATTAGTGAATAAAACAAGACAAAGGCACAGAAGCAGGCTGATAATGTACAGAAACAAGAGCCGTCAGAGACGGACAATGCTCCCCGAATAAGGCTTTGTCACAATAAATGTATGCCATACAGAGCTAAGATTAAGCTAACAAACGATAAGCCCCCTTTTTCCATGACATACTTTTTATACGCAAATTTCAAGTAGTTTATTGTCAAGGGCATCTGATTTGCTACTCAAATATGAAATTTCATCAAATTCTGACCATTAGACTATGAGAAATTAGAGAAAAAGTGTATTTGACCTTAAGTCCCCTTTTCCCATGACGAGGCCTCAAATCCAAAAACTGGGAAAAGTACATCGCCATTATGTCATAGGGAGTTCACATGGTAAGTTTCATTTGATTTGGCCCAAGGGTTATAGAGAAATCACTTCGGACGGACGGACGGACGGACGGACGGAATGACGGACGGACGGACGGACGGACGGACAGACGAAGCGGCGACTATATGCTCTCCCTTCGGGGAGCATAATAAACATTTCATATACATTGTAGGAACATACTTTATCACATTAAATATATTCTTTCAGCCTTTCAGATATTAACCCTTTCCCAAACGGAGAAATTTAGACTTTTCCAATTTAAAATCTGCTGCAGACAACAAAATGGATGTTAATCAAGGTTGGAATTGTGAACAGTATAGTTCAGAAAATATTGAGGCAAAAGGAGAAAGTGCTGATTATCAGCACTTCCTTCTTTTGCCTCAATGTTTTCCAAAACCTCATCTATTAAGTACGTCAAAACCAGGTCTTGTTTGGGAAAGGGTTAATGGAAAATGTATTTTGGCACCAGCATTATACACAATAAATAAGTATAAACTACTCGACATGTAATGGTAAATAATTTCAGTCAAGACTCGCATCTAGTTCATTTAGGTCTTCTACTTCAAATCAATATGACTATCATTTACCCACCCACTTTTTCAATTCTATTGATGGTTATGGGAAGCTGGTTTGCAATATACAGTGAAAAACTTGACACTGATGCTATGATTACTTTCTTTTTGGCCTGAGATAATGCAGTGCACCACACACTTGTGTATACTTGGACTGCCCCTACCTTGTGCGAGTGCCACAATTTTCTACCATGAGACCTTTTAAAGGGACATTTCATTCCAATTTCAATTTTTTAAAGTATGTCTTGATGCCAAGATTGCTTATTCTAATGAGTATAAATACTATCATTTTTTTTAAGTTGTTGCCAATAAGCAAGAAACACGCATTTAAAGTTGAGACATAATCGATAAATTGCATATAAATCCGAACTGTTGTCCACAACAATTTGTTCAATTTTAACACAAAAATATAGATTTCTCGTAAACGGCGCAATATTTTGGCTTGGAATTTTCAGAATTTTCATAAGGAAATATGCTCTTTCAGATAAAAATAAAAGTAAGATTTATGACAAAAAATTCTGAAATGTCACTTTAAAGTATAGGAAGTGGACTATGCAATAAGTTAATTACACAACTTTTATTTACCCATTCCCAAGCAGTGATACCTTTTGACACATCCAATAGAAAAGGCTTGGAAAACAATGAGCCAAAGACCGTGCCTCAATATTTCCTATATTCCTATATATTATCAATATCGAGGGCTCAGTGCAAAACTATTGTAACTACATATTTTTCAGAAACTCACTTTTTGGCATTTTCTGAATCTTTAGGAAGGAATACATCATGTGCTCTAATATTAGGTTTCAATTCTGTATACTTAAAAAGATATTTAGAATTTCAAAAACATTTTTCCTCTTTCACTTTGAGAAAGTCAATAAGTTTTTTCCCTCTCCTGTAAAATTTTACAAAATGTAGTTTAATACGATAGTTTTGCACCAAGCCCTCGATATAGATTTTGTTATCTGCAGCTACTTTGAAATTGGATCACCATAAAATTCTGTTGGCTGGTATTTAGGCTGATAATGGTTTAACTCAATGCACAAGATTTTCATACATGCATGTCCAAATTTTTTGTACTGACTTCTAAAATGTTGGAATTCGATTTTTAAACACATTTCAGCAACATACAAATCTAGGAAGGGTAAGAGCAAAGATTGAAGAACAAGTTGACTAGAGTCTAAAGGGGTTAACCCATTCCCACATATTGATGCATTCTGATCCTCAACAAGATTACGACTTTGAAAAACATTCTGGAAAATGAAGAAATTGCTTGTAACATGATCTCTCTTTATGTCCCACAATGTTTTCTACCCAGCAAGACAAAAAATGTAAACAAGAGGGCCAAGATGGCCCTGTATCGCTCCACTGGCTTTTAGACATTTAGACTACGAACTTCTTCAAGGAATACAATAGAGGGCTATCCAAAGAAGATTCATGCTACACCAGAATGAAATCCAATAAGTGATTAAGGAGCAGAAATGTTTTTAAAATTTTCTTAAAATTACACTATGTTTCATATAGCGAAAAATAAGCCTAGCCCACAGCGGCCAAGCTTTTCATCCGATCATGAAGGAATTTGGAAGCGATTCATGCAAGGAAGATTCCTGTGAAGTTTGGTTGAAATTGGTCCTGTAGTTTTGGAGAAGAAGATTGCTTAACAATTTTTCGAAAATTCAATTTAATTAAATTTATTAAAATTTAAGTTCTACTCGGAAATTATTGTTTTAAGGAATTTAGAGGAGATTCATACAAGGAAGATTCATGTGAAGTTTAAAATTGGTCCAGTAGTTTTGGAAAAGAAGATTTTTCGAAAAATTAATTTAATTTAATTAATCAAAATTTAAGTTCTACACAGAATTTTTTTTTTTGAAGGAATTAAGAAGAGATTCATGCAAGGAACATTTCTGTAAAGTTTGGTTGAAATTGGTCCGGTAGTTTTGGAGGAGAATTTTTAAAGATTTTTCGAAAATTTAATTTAATTAAATTAATTAAAATTTAAGTTATATGCACAGAATTTATCTTTTTGAAGGAATTAAAAAGAGATTCATACAAGGAAGATTTCTGTGCAGTTTGGTTGAAATTGGTCCAGTAGTTTTGGAGAAGAAGATTTTTTAAAGATTTTTCTAAAATTTAATTAAATTAATTAAAATTCAAGTTCTGCGTGGATCTTATTCTTTTGAAGGAATTTGGTAGAGATATGCAATGAAGATTTCTGCAAAGTTTGGTTGAAATTGGTCCAGTAGTTTTGGAGAAGAAGATTTTTTAAAGATTTTTCTAAAATTTAATTTAATTAAATCCATTAAAATTCAAGTTCTGCGTGGATCTTATTCTTTTGAAGGAATTTGGTAGAGATTTATGCAATGAAGATTTCTGCAAAGTTTGGTTGAAATTGGTCCAAAGGCTTTGGAGAAGAAGAATTTTTAAAGATTTTTCGAAAATTTAATTCAATTAAATTAATTAAAATTTAAGTAATACACAGAATTTATCTTTTTGAAGGAATTAAGAAGAGATTCATACAAGGAAGATTTCTGTGAAGTTTGGTTGTAATTGGTCCAGCAGTTTTGGAGAAGAAGAATTTTTAAAGATTTTTCGAAAATTTAAATCAATTAAAGGGACATTTCATTCCAAGTTCAATTTTTTAAAGTATGTCTTGATGCCAAGATTGGTTATTCTAACGAGTATAAATACTATTAGTTTTTTTAAGTTGTTGGCAATAAGCGAGAAACACGCATTTAAAGTTGAGACATAATCGATAAATTGCATATAAATCCGAACTGTTGTCCACAACAATTTGTTCAATTTTAACACAAAAATATAGATTTCTCGTAAACGGCGCAATATTTTGGCTTGAAATTTTCAGAATTTTCATAAGAAAATATGCTCTTTCAGATAAAAATAAAAGTCAAATTTATGACAAAAAATTCTGAAATGTCACTTTAAATTAATTAAAATTCAAGTTCTGCGCGGATTTAATTCTTCTGAAGGAACTTGGTAGAGATTCATGCAAGGAAGATTTCTGTGAAGTTTGGTTGACATTGGTCCGGTAGTTTTGGAGAAGAAGAATTTTTTAAGATTTTTCTAAAATTTAATTTAATTTAATTAATTAAAATTCAAGTTCTGCATGGAATTTATTTTTTTGAAGGAATTTGGAAGAAGTTTATACAAGGAAGATTCCTGTGAAGTTTGATTAAAATTGGTCCAGTAGTTTTGGAGAAGAAGATGTTTAAAGAAAAAGTTTACGCACGGACGGACGCACGGACGACGGACACAGGGCCATGACATAAGCCCCGCTGGCCTTCGGCCAGTGGAGCTAAAAATCAATTCACTTTATATTTTCTTCTGCAACATCTTTGAATTTAGACAAATCTAAAATTTCACCATCGAATAATAATGGATTAAGCCATTTCCAGACAGCAAAAGTTTTGATTGTTCCAATATGAAAGGTGTTACAGATGAAAATTCTAAGTTGACAAACTTATCAAAAAAATCTTCTCATTTTGGTTAGAAAACATCGTGGAAAATGCAGAAATTGCTTGTAATAAGCAATTTCTTCATTTTTCACAATGTTTTCCCAAGCATTTCTCTTGGGAAACACCGAAAGCATCACCATATGGTAATGGGTTAAGGTTAAGGGAGAGGCTGAGAGGACAAGAAGTCACAGTGCACGACAATCAACAGTAAATGAGCTTACTGAGGTTTTTATCCTGCACTCTAGCGACAAGAGACTGCAGCTCATTTTGCAGATCTTGTGGGGTCACGAGGTCGTTTGTACGTCCCGATACTCTACCTTCATCCGCAGAGTTGTCTCCCATCTCCTCGTATGTGTCAGAAGATCGGCCGACATTCCGAGATGGACTCCGTCGATTTTTGTCTTTATCATCTTTTTTATTGAACACCTGAAGATGAAAGCAGATTTTTCAATTGTGAAATAATAATAACTTTAATTATATCATGGAAATATTTCATTTTTGTGACTACATGTGTATAATTGTGCATGAAAAATTCATAACGTAGTGAACAAACTTGCTTTTAAATAGGAATGGGCAAAATTGATAAACTTTGACCATTGTGAATGATGAGAAATGAACTTAGAAATAATACTTTATACAAAGATAGATAAATGATGTAATCTGAGCCATATCTTCCTCCAGTAAGGATGTTGCACTTAGGCACACATTATGTTCCTACACTTTGGTCCAAACACAACTCTCAATATGGGCCATCATCCCACACAGAGGATTTATATAAAATTCCTTTGTTGGTGAGAGACTTTTGACAAATATCGGATGGAATGATGACAAACTAAGTCATGATTTAAACCTTTAAGCCTATTATTAATCGTCTCTTATGTTACAGATTGAGATATTCAGATTTAGCATTATTCAGTATAACAAGGGTATTTAGTTCATAATTACCTTAAACAGCGTATAAACCAGGTACACCACGATACCAACAGCATACATCGGTAATATAACCCCCATCATGCCCTTACCAGAACCTTTAGTTTGTTGACGACTTTGTTCTGCGGCCGCTGCACGCATACCAGGGTGTGGTCCACTCTGTAATCAACAATTATGATACAAATGAACCCTTTCCCCAAAAAGACCTGGTATTTTGGTGTCCATGGTAGATATAATGCACCGTGAAAACACTGAGGCTGAAGAAGAAAATGCTGATAATCAGCATTTTATCCTTTAGACTCAATATTTTCTTTGCTATATTTTACATAAATCATATTTGTATGAACATCAAATTCATCTTCCGCATGAGCTTTCCAATTGGACAACCATAATATTTGGTTGTTTGGGAAAGGGTTAAATATTATAACATGCATCAATAGTAATGATAACAAGACAATCATCTGTCATTTGTTTCTGTATTATTTTTTGAAAAAGAGTTCCCACTTTTCAATTTGATATAAAAAAGGTTTGGAAAGTGGCAAAAGAAGAAAATGCTAATAATCAGCATTTTCTCCTTTTGCCTCAATATTTTCTTTACTATAATAGCTTACACAAAACTTTTCTTTATCAATTCAACATCCATTGTTTGGGTTTGCACTAGCTTTAAAAATGGACAGTCTAAATCTTAACTGTTCGGTAAAGGAATTTAATTAACCCTCTCCCAAACAAGACCTGGTTTGACGTCCCTAATCAAAATGGCTTGGGAAAACATTGAAACAAAAGAAGAAACTGCTTAAACCAGCAGTTTCTCCTTTTGTCTCAATATTTTCTATGCCATATTTTACACAATTCCTATCTTTAATAACATTCATTTTGTCATTTGTAGCAGTTTTTGAATTGGATCATCATAAAATTTTGCCATTTGGTAAAGGGATTTAACTTCAGTACTCACTCTCATTCTTCTTATATGGTCAGGTAAATCATCTCTCACCCCAGCACTTTTACTCTCAGCCATTTTAGCTTTATCTCGTAAGTATGGAGGAAGATCTGCAAAATATAGAACAATTATAAGTTATTGATCAAGGTTCAACATTAACTTTTTCGCTAAAAGACTGTCGGGCTTGCTGCTGCCAGATGCTACTAGCACAGTCCAGATGTGCACTAGCCCTGACTAAAAGTTTCCATGTCTGGAATAACCAGCGTTTTCGTTTCTCTTTTTCACATTTCTCCTTTGTTTAAGCCCTCCCCTTTGTTTATCTTCTTTGTCACCCTTTTGGTCAGTTGGTCACCCTTTTCATCAACATTTTCAGACTTAAACATAAATCCAAGTGACACTTTCTCCCATTTCTCAAATATTGCCACCTGCCAGTAATACCCGAAAGGGGAGTTAGGCAGTATATATAGATATTGTCAATGTAAACGTTTTGTTCTGGCCATAATTTTGTTGTTGTTGAATTGTCATAACATTAGGTCATCCCCGAATAAGTTGAATTTTTGCGAATTGGAAAGAAAGAGCTTCCTTACTATTAAAATTGATACACATAGCATCAGAATATTTTCTTGTCTGCAAATATAAACGTAAATGTTTCTCATAAAACAATTTTGTTTAACGACAATACAAGTCTAAAATGTTGGCATTCCAAAATATAAACAGAAAGGAAAAATGCCTTTTTCCAGCCTAGATAATTATGTATGCACGTCGTAAGCAGATATTGCAAAAGAGTAAACAAATCAAACATTCAATCTCTAATTATCAAATTAGCGAAAAATAAGTTAGAAATCACATTTTGTGGCCTTTATTGACAGAAAACATTGTGGTAAATAATAATTTTCTGTATCTTCATATCCCCACGATTATGGTTTCCTAAGTCTTTATCTAGTGAACGTGTCAAGTCCAGACATCAAGTTTCAATAGAAGCTAGGAAACTTATTCTCATTGGCCCACATATTCGGCGCGAGTACTGGTCTGTGTATTTCAAGGAATCGAGAGGGATAAAAATAAGTTGAAGAAACTTGCTTCACAATCAATGTAAAATAAATACATTAAAAGGAACATTAGAAGAAAAAAAGAAAAGAACTTTTTTGTTCCAATAAAATGCACGAAATCTAGTGACAAAGTAGCTGTCAAAATAAAAAAAAAAAAACCTCACCATTGACGTCTGGTGTCCGAGGTTCTGTGTTCTTTGTGTTCATGCCAAACAATGTCATCACTAACGGGTGCATTAACTTTGGATACAAAAATATGAAGCAACCGAGAATGATTGCAATAGAACCGTAAATTCTAATGACAGCCAAATCCATTTTGACATTTCAATGTACACAAAAAATATTCGGTAACTCTCGTGAAATCTCGAAAACATTCGAAGTTTATTCATAGACTGGATTTTTTGTAATTAGACTGGAATTTCAATTTGTGATCTGCAGTGTAAGGGAAATAACCAGTACATTTTTAAACAATTTTACTTTTCATGCTTACTCCCCTTGTTACAAATAACTAGAGTCCTGTTTAGATCATGCTCAGATACTGGTCAATGTGACTAAAGTTACTCTATTGACTTTGTCCCCTAGTAAAAATAGGGCTAGTAAAGCTTTGAATTAGCAGACGAAAATCAACATGTTGAGTCAGAGAACGGTCCAATAATAAGATAAGCACTCAATCTGCTGAGTGAATGTTTGAGTAGCCGACCAACTTCAATGCAAATCTTACAGACATCAAATTAACCCGTTATGATTCCCATACAAGACCCGGTTTCGACGTCCTTAACCCCTTCCCAAATGACAAAATTTTAGAATGTCCCAATTTGAAAGCCACAACAGACGACAAAATGGATGTTGATAAAGAAACAATTAGTGAATCTATACAATAGAGACTGGAAAATATTGAGACAAAAGGAGAAACTGCTGGTTAACAGCAGTTTCTTCTTTTGTCCCAATGTCTTCCCAAGCAATTTTTATTAAGAACATCAAAAGAAGGTCTTTTTTGGAAAAAGGTCAATAGGAAAGGCTTGAGATGATATTGAGGCAAAAGAAGAAACAGCTGATAACCAGCAGTGTCTCTTTTTGTCTCAATATTTTCTGTGTTATATATATAATAATTCTATCTTTAGTTCCGATTACAGTAATTATTCTAATAAACGCTCATATTCTAATAAACGCCCATCCCCAAAATCTCGGCTGAAAATCTGCTTATATTTACCACAACTTTAGCGAAAAAGTGTGATTCTAATAAACGCCCATTCCCGATTCCGGATTAGAATAATGTAAGTCATAAACAAATATCATTTCCCAAAGCAATGAAAAAGGGAATGTCAAGCCCTTGATATGTTTGCAATGAAGGGATTTCATTCGAAAAGTCATATTTTGCAGTCCTTATAACAAAAAATTGTAAATTCGACTTACTGAACTTCGAGTCCATAAATTGACACTTGATTTGTAAATTTTGACCTAAAAAATAGAAAACCTCTAATAAACGCCCTCCCCTACTTTTTCATCGACCATGTTTGTAATAAACGCCCGGGCGTATTATGTCTTTTGTATCAGCTGCCAATTTGGACCGCCTTTAATTTTTGCCGGAAAGGGTTGAAATGCTCGAGCAAAGTATGCAGAGGCAAAGCCACCTGCCAGTAATACCTGAAAGGGGAGTTAGGCAGTATATATAGATAGATGAATAATAATGACAGTGTTTGACAGGGAGAAGAACGGGAAACGATTCAGTTAAAGCCTTTGCCAAAAATGTAAATTTAACCCATTCACACATTGTTTTTTGATGCCAAAAATACTAGATTCCGTAAAAGGTTCGGAAAACTGAGTAGAAAATTAAGAAATTGCTTGTGATAAACAAATTCTTCTATTACCACAATGTTTCCTACCCAGAATGACGAAAAGGGTAGAATTCTATTCCCTTATGTTAAATTATAGCCTAATTGTTGTCTGCAAGAATTTTGAATTTGGACCAGTCTAATATTTTCCCTTCTGGTAATGAGTTTACCCTTTCCCAACAACAAAATTTTAGGATGGTCATATTCAAAATCTGATGAAGATGCCAAAATTGGTGTTGAAAAGGAAGGAATTTGTGCTCAATATATAGCACAGAAAATATTGAAAACGAGGCTGTCAACATTTCAGAAGTGCAGAACAAGATGATCATGGCAGGCCTACTGTTAGACACATCAAATGTCGGAATTCTACTTTTGTCTAAACATTTTCCGTCCGATACTGTACAAAAATCATATCTCTATCAACATCCTTTTCATTGTCAGCATAATACATGTATCAGCAACTCAACTTAGAAAATATGTCACTTTCAGCACAGAAAACTTTGAGCTAAATAGAGAAAATTGTAGGCCTATGTTTTCCAAGATTTTCATCTTTAATTAACTCATTATCACACATTGACGCCTTTTGACTCCCCAATGAAAATGCTTTGTAAAACATCGTGGAAAATGAAGAAATTGCTTGTGACAAGCAATTTCTTCATTTCCCACAGTTTTCTACCCAAAGAGACCAAAAAATGTAAACTTTCATACACATGAAGTTGTCGTGCGTGATCTTTGAATTTGAACAAGTCCAAAATTTTGTCGTTTGGTAATGGGTTAAGTGGCCCGAATAGTTTTCAAAACACAAAAATTTATTACAATATGGATGTCCAAATGATTGAAATAAGTTTGGGTACTTTCAAGGGTATCTCAGTCCAATGGTGGCAAGGGCACATTACCATGGATTAATCCTTCCCATGGTGGATGATCATGTGATACAACAATTTCAGAAAATCTTCAACAATTTTGTTAACCCATTACCAGATGGTAAAATTTAAGACTTGTCCGAATTCAAAGATGTTGCAGACAACATTTTAACCCTTTCACTGCCAAATATTTTTTTCGAGCGTGTTTCTCACTGCTGAATTAATTCGAAGAAATTTCCAAGAATCGATACCCTATTCACAAAAACATGCATTAATTTTGACTCATTTGATGGATTCCTTTCAAATTTTCAGCACATACAGACAATTAAGCACCTATATGTGACCAAAATTTAAAGGTAATTTATGAAATGACAATATTTTTTTCTTTTTTATGTTGTTGGTACTCATATATTTCGTCCCCATAAATTTGTCGACAAAAGTCGCCTATGGCAGGGACCCCCTATAGGCGACAAAAGTCGCCTATGGCAGTGAAAGGGTTAAATTAATGAAATCTTTGTATAGAAAATATTGTGGGAAATGAAACAAGAGGCCCAGGAGGGCCTGAATCGCTCAACTGGCTAAAATGGAAGAATTATCCCATGATTTCTTGTAAGCCTTACACAGCCAAATCTTGAAATTTGTAAATAAATTTTGAAGAGAGACTCAAAGAACATTCTTGCAAAGTCTGGTTCAAATTGGCCTAATAGTTGATTTTTAAAGAATTTTCTTATGATTTCTCTAAGTCTGATAAGCCCCTTTCTCCCTGCCACGGCCACACTTTTTGACAAATATAAAAATTTGTGAACAAATTTTAAAAAGAATGACTAAAGGCACATTCCTGAAAAGTTTGGTTCAATTGGGCACACTGGTTGATTTTTAAAGAATTTTCTTATGATTTCTAAGTCCGATAAGCCCCTTCCTCCCTGCCACGCCCATTTTTTTGACAAATGTAAAAATTTGTGAACAAATTTTGACTCAAAGAACATTCCTGCAAAGTCTGATTCAAATTGGCCCTATGGTTAATTTTTAAAGAATTTTCTTATGATTGCTTTAAGTCTGATAAGCCCCTTTCTCTCTGCCACGGCCACATTTTTTGACAAATGTAAAAATTTGTGAACAAATTTTGAAAAGAATGATTCAAGGCACATTCCTGCCAGGTTTGGTTCAAATTGGCCAAATGGTTGATTTTTAAAGAATTTTCTTATGATTTCTTAAGTCCGATAAGCCCCTTTCTCCCTGCCACGGCCACATTTTTTGACAAATGTAAAAATTTGTGAACAAATTTTGAAAAGAATGACTCAAGGCACATTCCTGCCAGGTTTGGTTCAAATTGGCCCAATGGTTGATTTTTAAAGAATTTTCTTATGATTTCTCTAAGTCTGATAATCCCCGCCCTGCCACGCCCACATTTTTTGACGAACCAAAAATTCGCGTACAAGTTTTAAAAAGGGTCACTCAAGGAACATCCCTGCCAACTTTGGTCAAAATTGGCTCACTGGTATAAGAGGAGAAGATGTTTAAAGAAAAAGTTAACGGACGCACGGACGGACGGACGCACGCACGACGGACACAACGCCATGACAATAGCTCGCTGGCCTTCGGCCAGTGGAGCTAAAAATTGCTTGTCACAAGCAATTTCTTCATTTTCCACAACATTTTCCAAAGCCATCTCGTTGGTGGGAGTCAAAAAGAGTGGTAATGGGTTAATACTGTGAGGACTGATTTGAATTCGTTTTGAAGCAGAAAAGGTGAACAGATATCACGCATTACATGGTCGTGGTCCCAAACCTCATCAATCAAGGATGTCAAAACAAGGTATTGTTTGGGAAAGGGTTAATAGTTCTAGTTGTAAGAGGGATGACCTCTGGGTGGAGAGTAAGGAAAAACAAAGATTTATATATATTATTGGTCAGTATTTTAATAGACATGTTTCTATACTGTTATCATTTAACAATGAAATATACATAAACATCAGCAGTTTCTACAAAATGAACATAAAACAAAGTTTGTTCTAACAAAATAAGGTCTAACAAAAACAATGAC
The DNA here is from genome assembly GCA_963680895.1 of Fragum sueziense. NCBI lineage: Eukaryota > Metazoa > Mollusca > Bivalvia > Cardiida > Cardiidae > Fragum > Fragum sueziense. Next base: position 11,948,002 of record OY804602.1, on the reverse strand, counting down.
AGAATAAAATGAGCTAAAGAAAAGGTATATAAACAATATGTTGTCTCTCAAGAGTTTCCGAAGCATTTCTATTGTAAGTACATAATTATATACAATGTAATAATAACGCTGCTTTTCAACAAAAACCTTGTAACTGCAGCTTGTTGTAAGATGTAGTTAAAGGGACATTTCATTCCAATTTCAATTTTTTAAAGTATGTCTTGATGCCAAGATTGGTTATTCTAATGAGTATAAATACTATTGTTTTTTTGAAGGTGTTGCCAATAAGCGAGAAACACGCATTTAAAGTTGAGACATAATCGATAAATTGCATATAAATCCGAACTGTTGTCCACAACAATTTGTTCAATCTTAACACAAAACTATAAATTTTCTCGTAAACGGCGCAATATTTTGGCTCGAAATTTTCAGAATTTTCATAAGGAAATATGCTCTTTCAGATAAAAATAAAAGTAAAATTTATGACAAAAAATTCTGAAATGTCACTTTAAGAGTTTTTGTTGAAAAACAGCGATAATACAAGACATATTTCATGTACACTTACAATGTATATGCTGTAACCCCTTGCTATAAACTTACAATAGTTTGACACTAACAATTCTTCTGTTTTTTTTTCCAATTTTTGACAATGTGTGGACTATTGGCACTATATTTTTTCAAAATTACCATACAATGTATTATTGTCCTATCAGACTGTTTGGTGTTTGACAAGAATTTCGACATGTTGATGAAAACAGGATATGATTCCCAGACAACTGAATAATTTGCTATGAAAAAGTCCATCTGTATCTCTTACCTCTTCCAGGACTCAATATTTTTAAAAAATATGATCTATGTAACAAAAAGATATTGTTTGGCAAATGTTTAAACCAAATTTTGAGAAACAATTTAGTGAAAGGAAAATACTTGAGACAAAAAATCTAAATAAATGACAAATTAAAGGACCACAGTAGATGTTTTGTCAATTACATACAAGCAGACTAGAAGCAAAATGCATTAAGGTACCATAAAATTCACAAGACTTAGTGTGAATTTTTAGTCAAAAACAGGCTAGCGTAACTAAACATAGTACATTTGTATAAACATTAATTTGTAATCATACATGAAAAATATTTCACTCAAGATTTTTCATTATAATCAATTTACATTTGTTTAAATGCAATATGTATATAAAAAGGTACATTTACCATTTTGCCATTTTTTCAAAGAGAAGTTTTTCTGCCATTTTGCATACAAAGAAAGACTTTTACCTTATGGCTTAAATATGTCATCATAACCATACAGCACAATATTCGGCACACGGAGGATTACAATGTACAAATCTCTTGTTTCTAACATATTTGTTCAACTGGCAGATTACAGTAAGCACATTACTAGAATGACATTTCTGTACAAGACACAATTACTGGATGAGATCAATAAGAACCCCCCCTTCCTTTGTGAGTCATTACTCTAATGGTGGTGGTAAATTTCAAATGAACACTCTAAATATGTTTGAACAATATGTAAACAGGCTAATAAAAATTTGACAGTAAAAATGAATGTTTTTGAAAGACAATGCACCTATTCAACTGTTTTTGTCAAATTTATTAGTTATGGAATTCTAAAAGGTGTAATTAAAGTAAATAGTGAACATTGGTAGTGAAATTTCAACTTTACTGTCTTTAATATGGACTTCAGCTGTTCTAAGGAAATATAATGGATTTGATTTTTTCATGTAAAGTAAATGGATTTCAGTATGAATTTCCTAAAAAGGAGGAAACTATGATTTTATTTATGTAACGCAGAGTTGATGCAGATGTTTCTAATACATTCTTATTGATTCAGAGACTATTGACAAATAATGGATGGTAGGATTTCTATATCAATTGGATATCATGAAACAATAAATCTCCTTGTAAATTGGCAGAGAACGCTTAACACCAATGTCCCGAACTTTATTTCATTGATAATTGACCTTGCTACATGACCTTGGTCTTGGCACTAAAAAAGATGAGTTTGTTCATTGAACTCTTTCCCAAATGACAGTCTTAAGCTCCTCGAAATTGAATGAAGTTGCAGGCATTATATAATTTTCAATGTGATGAAATTTTAAAGTTTTGCCATTTTTAGGGTAGAAAACATTGTGGAAAATAAAGAAATTGCTTGCTACAAGCAATTTCTTTATTTTCCACAATGTTTTCCAAAGACTTAATTGTGGGGCATCAAAAGACGCCAACATATGGTAATGGGTTAAAAGTGAACAACTTGTTTACGCACCTAGAGATATATTGAAACATGTCAAAGTTTTTGGCAGAACACAGGTACAAAAACTACGATAATACCTTGTTCTTGTGAAGAAAAATAAAATCCAAAATTCACAGAAAATTGTATAAATGACAACAGTGGTTCTAACTAAAACTACTATAAGAGACAGTTTATTTCTTAATATAGAAGACTTGAACAAAATATGGCACTGTCGTATTGGCACTAATTTAATATCTAAATTAGGTGCATGTCATAATATGAGTATACAATTCATATGAATATGTCAATTGATATATCACTGGTCATCTTGAGGGGTTAGTGCAAAAGTTCACTAACAATAGATTTGAACTAAGCTCTCAAAATCTTTCAATTGACCAAAATATCGTCGCTTTTCTACGAAAACCTCGTATCTGCAGCTTGTTTTAAGCTGCAGATACGAGGTTTTCGCAGAAAAGCAGCGATATATTCTTTGAAAATTCAAAATAAGATTCTGAATGATCGATACATGGCCACCCTGTTTATATGTTATGTTTTTTCGTTTAAAACAAAATTCTCGTTGCATTATACTTAAATAAATGCATAATTTACCCTTAATTTTGCACCAATTATGAAAATAATTATATATACCCCTCCTTTGTCCCTATAAATATTTCCCATAAAGATTTATATAGTTGTTGTGTCCGTGGTATGGTTTTATAGAATCATAATAAATGAAAGAAATGCTTGTTAAAATTTCCATTTTTCGAGTGCATGCTGCATTTTGCTACGAGTACTTTCCCAAGCAACACCATCTTCGGCATGTCTGAATTCTAAGGTGACACAGGCAGTGAAATATGTCTAATCGAAAGCAGAAAACTTGAAAGCTATGGCACGGAAAACAATGAGGTAAAAGGAGAAAATGCTGATAGTCAGCATTTTCCTCTTTTCACTCAATGTTTTAAAATTATCTAATGAGGACATCAAAACCAGGAATTATTTGAGGGATGTTTAATTAAATAAGAACAATATGCAGCAACATAGCAATTTTTTTTTTCAATGTTATGGATATGATATGCGCAAAATAACCTGAAGTCAACACAAAACCATGTTTCTCTGTAAAATACCATGTTTATTTGTGAATCTAATAAATGCATAAGACTATATTCAGAATATAATTCTGAAGTCTATGGTTGTACATAGTACATGCATGTACTGGGTTAAGAGTGGTTAGAGAAAAACCATTGCAAGTTCATATGTCTGTAACGAACTTACAATAGTTAAACGCTGACCCACCCAAATTTATTTGTACACAAAAAGGTTGACTATCAAGCTTGAACACATCATAAGAATTACCAACAAAGCCAATCTCTATACTGCGACATTTGAAAGATTTGAACACCTTTCCGTGCCTTTACAGCTATGTTTGTTTCTATATGTTGGAACAAGGAGAAAATTATGTTTCTTCTTGGAGAAAAGATCTGCTATAAATGTTACAACCCATTAGGTAAAAACTTGCTGAATGATGTTAATTCACATGTGCGTTCAAGCTTATCAAAATGCAATAACAATTTGTAGAATTATTAAAATATTTCTAACTTATATCGTTTAACAAACATCTAATTTATAACATGTACACAAAATGAACAGCTTAATAAACCCCTTTCTTCAATATCCAGATTTTGCGTTGTTTTTTCCCCCATTTTTTGAAACCATACAAGGGATAAAAACATTCAAAAGAAATAAAGTTACTTTTCTCCAGCATATTAGCATACATTGTACTGCTTAATTTATACATTGGCAAACATCATGGAAATGGGGGAAATGATGGTTTCCAGTACTTTCTTCCTTTTCCATGATGTTTTCATCCTTCGAAATTGAATCATTTACTGCGTCTTATATTAACAATAGCTTCAATAATCTACAAGCTCAAAACTGAGGCAACACATTCAAAGCCCTGAAAGTCGCCACAACAGAGGTATCTATAAAACAAGACTTGCTTTTTATGATTGTATCAGAGAAGGTGGGGTACCAGTTTACCTATTTTGGTACTATCTAATGGAAGTAGCTCTTGTATGAAAACTGCCTAATTTAAACAGGGTTATTTCCCTTAGACCAATTTACCAAAGAAAACAGAATTACTGCGCGCGAACTATTTTCTCAGTCAACAAAGTAGTTTGACATAACATAATTTCTTCGTTAAATGATGATTATTTGGCATGTCTGTTAAGAAATTGTAGAAAGTCAAATTTCAGAATTTAAAAAAAGATACAGATATAGATATTTGGTTTCTGATAATGTATTTCTGCATGAGCTTTCAGTTATCAAGGCGGTAAATCAGTTTTTGCCATTTTGACCTTTGACAAACACCTCTGAGGAATATTTGTGTGACAGAAATAAGCCGCTTCGCTGGCGACTTAAAAATTCATTCCTTACACATCAAAACTATTTTCTGAATACTGAAGAAGGGGACTTTGTTACATAATCTTACCAAATATGGCAACCAGAAATTACAAGAGGACCAACATGGCCCCGTATCACCCACCTGAGCTCATCAAAATTATACATGCATGCAATCTGAGAATCTTTACAGCCTTCTAAAGGGTTGGTGCGAAACTGCTTTAAATGAACATGCACATTAGTCAATATCCACTTACTAGTTTTGCACTGAAACCCCCACTTGAAAAATATTCTTTACTTCTAACCACCCTATATATTGAACATCACTTTGCCTTGTCTAGAAATAAACCAAATCTGACAAGCATTATGGAGAAAGATCAGCCTGCAAATATGTGCAATCTAATCTTGATCTACATAGCCTGTCTGTTTGTATAGGGTGTATTAACAACCATATCTGTTACACAACCTCAATCCATTTGAAACTCGACATTTACCGAGATTGTGTCGTAATCTAGTCCATTCCTTGTCAGGGTTACTTATTTCTATCTTCTAACTTAGCACAGATTAACCCTTTCTCGGCTTGATGACCCTTATCTAATAAAGGGTCTGCATATAGAACAGCTAATTCATATTGAGATAAACAACAACAACAATGAATGTCCCATAGTGGTTGAACTATGACGGAAGTTGATGTAAACTGTTTGACGCGGAGTTTCCGTTGGTGATATCAGATTCATGTACATGATTCATACTACTATATGATGTGTCCATACTCAAATCTTCTGATTGGTTGATCCCATCACTGAGATTATCGTCACTATGGTTACTGGTATTGTCATGATCATGTTCCATGTCGTGTACGCTCAAGTCGTCCACATCACTATGGTCACTCATGTCTCCATTTTGATGAGTCATGCCCGGTTGGAGGGGTAGACGAGATAAGTCGTAATTCTGAGATGATCCGGATCCGCTCTGCTCCGTACTGTTGGCTCCCGCTGAAATACACAAAACATTCACTGTTAAATAATCATATTTTTGTTTCACTTATAGCAATATGCTTCTGTAATAACCAGATCTATTTTTGTTTCCAAAACAAAGTCTTTTTTTATAAAGATATCTTCTTTAAATAACAATTACACAGGGAAATGTATCTCTATCCTTTATTGCACATTCACTCTTATTCTTAAGTAATTTTCGGAGAAACAAATTTAACCTTTTCTCGAACGACAAAATTTTTGGGTGATCCAATTTGAAAGCTGCTGCTGACAAGAAAAGAGATGTTGTAAAGGTAGAAATTGTGTATAATACAACATGGAAAATATCGAGACAAAAGGAGAAACTGCTGATTATCAGCAGTTTCTTCTTTTGTCTTGATGTTTTCCCAAGCAATTTCTATTAGGGACGTCAAAACCAGGTCTTGTTTGGGAGAGGCTTAATATTCTTTTTCTACTTTTAAGACATTCATTCTCCAGCAATTACTAAATGTCAACAATCTTTGTACTATTGGTTCAATTTTCCTTTATCTTATCATTAGGCTTGAAAAAGGGACAAACAGGCCTATCTACTGAGAACATTATGATTTGAACAACTTACGTAATAATCCCTCCACATATGTAGTGCCGGAGTCACCGTACCACACACGCCGGATGTCCTGTCTACGTGCTCGCATTAAACTCTTGTACTCCGATATCCGTAACTTCTTCCCATCTACGATACATGTTCTCTTTGGTCTGGGTCTGTGAATAAACAGAATGAAAATAAATTGTATTGAAAGGAGTTTAAGGTCCCACTTAAAAGCTAAGGTCATAATAGAGATAGGACCTTAGTTTAAAGTGTCATTTGAAGACCAAAAAGGAAGAGGATGAATTAGTGTGTTACAAGTCCAGTATGTTAACACTGCACCCCAAGCTAAATTGCTACAAAGCCATCTTTATAATGAATGTTTCTGAAATATCAATTCATATGAATTGTTGCCACTTTTATTTCAGAAGAACCTTAAAATAAGATTCAAATTTATTGATGTACATCAATCATTCTTTCAAAATATTGTTCCCAATGAAAGAGAAATAAGGATTACAATTTACATCTAGTGTTAATCAATTCATTCTTGATATATACCTGTATCTATAGTCAGGGTGTTTCTCCATGTGTAGTTTACTCAGTCTAGACTGCTCCTCGTAATATGGCTGCTTCTCTGCATTTGTCATTGCCTTCCATTTGGCACCTACAAATTGAAATTGTCATTTATGATAATTTTAATATGCTTTAACATTTTTTTTATCTGTTGATCAATTTACTCCAGGAAAATGATGACCAATGTTAAAGGCAGAACATAAATTTTGTATGCTTATGCTTAGCACAAAGTAAACAGGGAAAATGAAGTAAATGCTGATAATTAGAAATATCTTCTTTTCCTTCAGTGTTATCAAAAACTCTCATTAAAAGTTATGTAAAAAGTATAATTTGAGAAATGATTGAGGCTATTATACTCAATGCCATTTGCAAAAGCTGTCTTTATGATAGCCGTAAGTAGTACTAAGTACAATATTTCTTCATGCAAGTTCATGCAAGTAAATATTTATATGCTACATACCCAATATTTTACTGATGTTTGAGTTGTGCATGTCAGGGCAAGCCTTCAGAATCTTCCTTCTCTCCTCCCTCGCCCACACCATGAACGCGTTCATCGGACGTTTAATGTGAGGCTTGGACGAGTCCGGCTTGTCCTTCTGGGCGCGGATTATCTTAGCTCCAAACATCTTAGCTGGAAATATACAAGACAATGTTTAATTAACGGATCCATGAAAATCTCTGAAATAATATAAGACTTTTTTTCTACAAAGTCTTGCAGGCCTTGAAGCTTTCCTTCTATACTGCTATTCTTCTATTTTAACAAATTCCAAATTCTTAACACCTACGCCCACAAAATTTCATCATATTCCCAACGAATATTTAAACACAATAGGTTACTTTTGTTGCTATGATTTCATTACCTATAGAAACAGCATTTTCATTAAGCTATAATCTGTAGAATGACCCCTGTATATAAAAGGGTGATAATTTAATAAACCCCTGTGGATTGAAATCTTAGAAATGCTCTATAGTTCAAGCACTTATAAATTAAGGAGGTTGGGGTTTTAAATTTCTAAACACATCCTTGATGATGTACACAGTTTGAAATTAATGTTTCCTGACTATAACAAAAGGTTTACTCCTGCTCATTTCCCAGAAAGACCAATGTTTCAAGTGGTATTGTCGTTACTCCAAAATGGTAAATCCTTTCAAATAGGATATATTTTAGATTAGTCCAAAAATTCCTTAACATAAAAGATCAAACAGAAAAGCTGAAAGTTATAGAAAACATAGTGCAAATCAATCTTGGACAAAAAGAAATGCAACTTTGTCAGTATATTCTTCTTTTTCTTCATGTTTTTCAACATATTTTGTCAAAACCAGTTTTTTGTTCAAAATTAAAGAAGTAGGAAAGTACAATCAGTTGTATGTGTAATTGAGACAAATGTTTAATGAGTTTGTGCATTTGATATTCATATTATACATGTACACAGTGATTGGGAAAGACATTTCGTCAATGGGACAATGTCGCTTCCACTTACAAAATCAATGTGACATTTTGAAAATTGATGTGACAATTATAGGGTAAAATTGCTCCATTCTCATATACAGCAAAATTCAATGGGACAAGGGCCCACTCATTAGCTAAAACAATGTGACATTTGGAATTTCAATGTGACTATGGCCCATGGCGCAGGCCTTTCCCAGTCACTGTGTACAGTAATCTTGTACTAACCCCTTGATCTATGTCTCTCTCGCACAAAGGGGACACAAAAAGGGACACAAAAGGGACAGATAGAAACCCAAAGTTGAAATTCTAGGTATATATCCTTGTAGATATTATACGAAGCACAATGAACCATTCATAACAGGGTTTACAAAGAAAAAACTTATCAAAAGGACCATCAAAACTATTTTCTGATATGATCAGAAATATTTATACAAATGTATATTTTCAGTTACATTTAAAAATGTCTTAACTACAGCTTATTCAAGCTGTAGTTAACCCTTTCCCAAAACAACAAAATTTTAGGGTGATCCACTTCTAAAACTGCTACAAATGACAAAATGCTTGTTATTAAAGATAAGACTTGTGTAAAACATGACAAAGAAAATATTGAGACAAAAGGAGAAACTGCTGGTTATCAGCAGTTTCTTCTTTTGTTTCAATGTTTTCCCAAGCCATTTCAAATAGGGACGTCAAAACCAGGTCTTGTTTGGGAAAGGGTTAAGGTATTTTCAAATGTAACTCCCAATATATTAGCCCAGCAGTCAGCACCCTCTTGACTCGTAATTTAACAACATCATTTTAATCTTTTTCCATTAAGTTTTGTGGCATTTAAGGTTCCCATTTAACAGCAAGCCAAATCTCATCCCCCAATTTTTTTGAGATAATTCACAGTAAAACAATTCTGTCAGTCATAATTTTGCCTATTCCCCTTTGATATACTGTAACTTACTTTTTTCCTTAATTCTTAATACTTCACTTTGTACTAAAACTGTCATAAATAAATGGAATTCCTCAATTTAGCGATTAATTATTTGAATATTTTGAAGAGACAAAGCTACACTGTTTAACCCTGTCCAAAACGGCAAAATTTCAGAGCGGTCCAAATTCAAAGATTTTGCAGACGACAATTCCAAGTGAATGAAATTTTACATTTTTTGGTCTTTTTGGTTAGAAAACTCCCAAGCCTTTTTTTGTGAGGGAGTCAAAAGGCGTCATTGTGCAGTAATGGGTTAAAATACGGAGTTTGATAAAAAAAAATTGTCATATTTTAAAATGTCATTTCCCCTCTCACCCTTTTATCATCATCCTTGTTAAAAGATCTAAGAGGAAGACATGACTGTCAAAATATGACTTGTTCATTTATTTTCATCTTTTATTAATTTATTAACATATTCTTTATTATATTTTATTATTCAAAATGGCATATCAGCAATACAAATCAAATCATATGTTTATTGCTGCCACCTGTCGTTTAACATTAAATAAGCAGCAGATTACCTTTGCAACTATCAAAAGCCCATAATATCACATTAATGCAGTAATTTCACTACCCTTTTTTCATTAATTACCCCATAAAACAAGCAATTAAGATGACCCAAAAAAACAAAGGTTGCATTTAATGATGAGGGTTGATTCCAAACCTTTTTCTAAGCTTAATTGACAATTTTCTTTCATCCAAAATTCGCAAAAGAACATTCAGCTTTATTCTAACTGTCTTCAGGTCATCATTGAAACATTTATTGATGAATCAATGAATTATTTGAAGTTGTCAAAAGAATAAGATCAGGCTGCACGAATAGTGCAGTCTGATTTTAATCTTCATATTCAAATAAAAATAAATTTTATGGCCATAAAATTTGCGAGGAGAAGCAAAGTAATACAACTGGATTAGTGAAAGAAGCCTTATAATTCTCCGCAGTGTTTTCCGTAATTAACTCATCATTCGCAAGCCTTTCAAGTCGATCCAAACAGCAAGTTTGCAAACTGTTTTTTGTTAAATAATGATCGCAATGAAAGGCTTCATATTATTCCAGAAAATCTACTAATTTGCGACTTCATAAAGCCAAAAATTGCCTGTTTAACAATCAAAATTACGTTAATGAGGAGAAAGGCGTATAGGATGAATAAGTCTACAGTACTAAATGATGATTTCTCAGTTTTATGTCTTTTTAAGTTGCACTGTTAATTGTTGATCTTTTTCTTATACAAACTAATGTTATCATTTCTGTAATTTCTTTCTTTTTTTCATCTAAAGTTCTGTTCCAGTTTGCAAATAAAAGTAGGATTGATGCACTTTTGAACTGTTACTAGTTTGAAGTACAATATGGTCTTTGCTTGCTAACATTAAGACAAATGTTTAATCAAGTATTTTCTTTTATTGTTTAATTTTCTAAGCTATCTTTCAATACAATCATGGTATCCTCACTATTTCATGTGCAACAATAAGTCTGAAATAAGCAAATTTCATAAAAAACTAAGGGATTCAAAACTACAGGCAGTGTTTATGTGAGTTTATTCTGTGAACATAAAGATTTGTAAGATCTAAATAATATAAAGTTTTTAGTCAGTTGTTCCATGTGTAAATGAATTCATTTACAGAACCAACAAAGCGTTTTCTTTCTTACAAGGATTCACTGAATTGCACTGAAAATGGACTGTTATCGTGTAAGATGCAAGGCTTCCATTTTTTCCTGTTGTTTATTCATTAATAGATCTAAAAGCATATTTAATGCATTAGTGGTCCAAATTGACGAGCACAATTATTATGGGTTCTCCTTAATCTAAAATTGTTGCAATTAGTTTCTATGTAGAGGAAATAAATATTCTATGTGTCTGATTTCTGACTTTTTTTATTATAAGAAAATATGGAAAAAAACTCACAGAAATAAAAATTTAAGACATTGTGTGTTATTTCAGGATTGATCTAAAAAGATCTATTGATTGACCAATTATTTTGAATCCCGGCAGTTAGCAGAATATCCAAATATTAATAGTAATATGACATTATTATTTTGTTGGTTTCATTGAATTATAAACCCATTGTTATGGGCACTAATTAGAATGACAATTTTTATGACCATCTCCACCAAAGAATGTCAATGGTGTTTATCTTTCCTGTCTTATACTAATATGTTCAACGGTATGGTTGTTATATGGTCGCTCCTGCACCAATACTTCAACCACAGGGCTCTCCGCAGAATATTTTGAAGCCGTAGTGGCATTGGTAAACCTTGCAACACATTGTGTTCATGCAAATAATTGTGAATAATAACATAATGGGAAAAGAAGAAATTGCTCAATTTGAGCAATTTCTTCTTTTCCCATAATGTTTTTATACAGGATTAGTACTTTTTTGTTTAAAAGAATGCCCATTTATCAGTTTTTGACATGAAATACCTCTAAATGTCTCTCTTTGGTGACCATTTTGAAGAAATTAAGCTGTGGGGTACTTTTGAAGCTGTAGTGGCATTACACTGATTTCAATGAATCTGTAGTGGGGCCGATACAGCTTATTGGGCTGGGGAGAACACTGCCGTCTTGAGTATATGGGTAGACCAAACCCAGGGAATATTGGAGACAGACAGACACTAGTCAGACAGACAGACAAGATGATACTTACATGCCGGGGACGTGTTGTCCACAATATGACTGTTATCTGGTCGTTCCTTCACCATACTGGGTGGGGACAGGTGACTGGAACTGGAGTACATGGGTAGACCAAACCCTGGGAATATTGGAGCACTGTTTGAATGTTGGACCGCAGCAAACTGTCGAGCGAGGGCCTCCTGAACTAGGGTGTCCTGCAAAATATCATACAGAATAATAAATGATATGACTTATGTTCTTGATGTACTTTTCAAATTTATGTACATACTTGAATAAATAATTGATTGAACAAGCAAGCCAACATTGAGCCTTGTAACTTTACCTTTTCCCAAAATGGCAACATTTTGAATGTTTAAATGAGAAAGCTCCTATAGAAGATAAAGAGGATGTCGATGAAGATAGGATTAGTGTACAAAATGACTTAACGAAATATTGAGACAAAAGGCAAAAATGCTGATTAAAAGCATTTATTTTTCTTTTGCCTCAAAGTATTCTTTAGCCTTATTTACCAAATTCAGTCTAGTTGAGGGGAACGATGGAGACTAAATAATCGAAATATAGTATAGAATAGTATAATATATAAATATAGTTTTTAATGACAGACTGACAGACTCTAAATGTGTGTACACACTGTTGAATGAGTCTTACCTTGGAAGCGTCCATTCCCGGTAGTTTTCCTCCGTTCATGAGGAACGCGGAGTGTGTCGTGAAGTTGTTAGTCATGTTGTTGAGGACGGATACGGGGAACTGACTGGCCGCGAGACCCAGGAATGGATTAGCGTAGTGTGGTGGTAGAAACGGTGGTCGTACACTCGTCAGTAGCGGAGACTCGGGTAGAGAGACTTTAGGTGGTGTATGAGTTATCGGTGGTGAGTTCAGGTTGTTGTTGTTGTTGGCACTTCTATGTGATAGATTATGGTTACTATGGTTACTGTGAGCCGGGGGTGGTGGTGTGTCACGATCATGTTTACTTGAGCGTACAGGAAACATGGAGGGATCGTCGGATCTGTCTCGTTTCAGTGTGTGTGAGCGTGGTTTAGACAGGTTGAGTGGACCGTCCTGGTCAGATGGAGTGGCCTCCCTGGAATCATTCTTGTCATGTGGTGTACTGGGTGTACTGACCCAGCTCGGGACCTGCAGGCTGCGGTTGTCATGGTGGGGTGACGGGGTCGAGTGGTGGTCCGTCGGTGTTGTGTGGTGGTCCGTCGGTGACGGGCTGGAATGTGCCGGCGGTGAGAGACGGTACGGTGACGAGGTGTACACCTGAGACAGTGGGTGATGTTTGGTATCCATGGTGATCTGTGGGGAGAGTGGAGACATTCTGGTCGGTACTCCCAGATGGGGTGGCACTGAAATTATACAAAATAATGGACATGTTAAAACAAATAAATCTTTTTCTCTCTATATTTTCAATAATATCTAAATCTTGGAATGTTTCAATTTGAAAGCTGCTGCAGATGACAATTTCAAATGAATAAAATCCAAATTTTTTGTTGTCTTTTGGGGTAGAAAACACTGTGGAAAATGAAGAAATTGCTTGTCATTTTCCACAATGCTCTCCAAAGCCATTATCTTGTGAGGAGTCAAAAAGAGTCAATGTGTGGTAATGGGTTGAGCATTAGATATAGGCATCAGTATGAAAAATGACTACCAGTGATTGTTACTCCTGGTTAAAACCCCCAATTGATTTGTCTTCTAGAATCTTAATTCAAGAGAAGAAAACCCATTTATCATCAGACAGTTGTCTTAAAAAATGAGCAAATTACAAAAGATCTGTTTTTCCCTCCATTTACAACAGAATGATGGATTTCTAATCTCCTGTGAGGTCAGATTTAACCCTTTCCCAAACAAAACCTGATTTGGACAACCATTAGCCGATAGACATTTGGAAAATTTTGGTAAATATTTCCCTTGATGTTTCCTTACACAACCAATCAAGCTTTCTAGATCTAGTTATTATTTTTGCTGTTCTCATTTTGATTCCATTTAATTTAGCCCAGTTTGAATTTTTCTTATTGGACATCCCTTATGGAGATGGTTTGGTAAACATTATTACACGACTACCAATATTTCCTCCTTTTGCCTCAATATTTTCTGCGCTATATTTCAGTAATGCTTCCTTTATCAACCAGTTTTGTTATTTGCAGCAGCTTTCAAATTAGAAGTCCAAATTTCTACAGTTTAGGAAAGGATCAGAAAGCACTTTGTTCTGTTTGATTAGCCGCCCTGACAATCTAACAATCCTACAATCAGCTCTTGACAGACAAAACCCAAGAACAAATTCCGCTTTCCATTTCTTTTAAACATTATCACTTTTTGAGACCTTCAAATTGGATTAGAGAAAACATTGTGCAAAATGAAGAAATTGCTTGTCACAAGCAATTTCTTCATTTCCCACAATGTTTTCTCCCAGAAAATCATAAAATTGTAAAATTCTATCAACTTCAAAATGTTGTCTGTAAGTCGCTTATAGTTTTGACCAAGCTAATTTTTTGTTTGGGAAAGGGTTAAGTACCACAATGATCGCCTTATCTTGACGCCTCAAAGTAAATTATAATTTTCTATTCTGAGATAAAATATTGCTATCTCCCAAATTTGAATTCTTCCAATAAGCAAATTCCAGCAACTAAGACAAAACCATTGTAAGTGAATAAATGATCATTATACAGTTACGACGGTTTGGTGCTTAAACCGTAAAATGGCGTCTTTCGATTAATAACATCGCGCTTATGATTGATGCACTCGTCAAAATCTTGTTAGCACAATGACAAAATATAAAATGCAGAATGACCTATGCCATCCTAGTAATCACTTTGAAGAACAATTTGAGAATAAATAGACGATATTTCAAAATTGCCTAGAACTATGGAAGCAAGCAATATCTCATGTCTATCTTTTGCCTTTGAAAGAAGACATTTATCAATAAATGGCCATGAAGTTATTATTATTTGTGACTTTTTGGATATTTATCATTTTACAGTAACAGAAATTTTCAAGTCATATAATAGCTCACGATAAATGACCTGGCATAGCATCTCTAGCAAATAGCTAGAGATGCTCTGCCAGGTCATTTATCGTGAGTATTTGCTAGAGATGCTCTGCCAGGTCATTTATTGTGGGCTATACTACAAGAGCAAAGCATCAAACATTTCCAACACAATCCAAAAGTTAATGTTTTGAATGATGTTGCATTATCTTCTTTTCAGCAATCTTTTTCAAAGCTTTCTCTGACGCGGAATCAAAATCAGACTTATGTTTGAGACAGGGTTAACCCTTTCCCAAACAACAAAATTTTGGACTGTACCAATTTGAATGCTGCATAAGACGACAAATGTACATGTATGTATATATGTACAGGATTTGTGTACTAAATAACACAGAAAATATTGAGGTAAAAGGAGAAAATGCTGATTATCAGCAATTTCTTCTTTTGCTTCAATGTTTTCACAAGCATTTTCCAAAAGGGGCATCAAAACGAGACACAGTTACGGACACAGTTCAGTAACCCCTTTTTTGTATGACATATCCCAATAACAAGACTTTTCATCACAACCACAACTGAAAACCAAACAGTAGAAAAACAGATGTCAGAATACCACAGTGCCACTTTTTTGTCTTTTGAGCTGCTTTTCTAGTTAGTGTAAACAAAAATCCTGCATTGATGGTGCATTGATGTTGTTTTTGAAAGGGAAGAACAAAGCTAGCATCAAACTGTGTGTAAACAATTGATACAAATAAACAAAAATAAGCATACTGCTGTCTTCATTAATTAATCCTTTCTCCGACCAAAAATTGCAGTGTTCAACTTGGAAAGCTGCTAAAGATGACAAAATGGATGTTCAAAAAGATGAGATTTGTGTATAATAAAGCAGAGAAAATATTGAGGCAAAAGGAGAAAATGCTGTTCACCAGCATTTTCTTCTTTTGCCGCAATATTTTCCCAAGTTTATGTCCTTAGGGTAGACAAAATCTAGTCTAATGTTTGGAAAGGTTAACTAGTGAGGTATCGTATAACGATGGTATCAGTTGGATGCTTTGATTATCAAATGAAGAAGAGTATCTGATGTACAAGTGCTTATATACGCTCTGTGCCATAAGTTGTTGCCAAACAATCATACCAGCGCTTTTCCTCGATATCATCATAACTAAAGCTTTAGCTGTCCATAATTATAAGGATTTGGAAGAAAAGCTACAAAATTTTCAAGTTAAAGTTCAGATTTCATTTTCAATGATAGATCTATATATTTTTTCAGAACCCCATAAAGTTTAGATCCACATGTTTCTGACAATTTGTTGAAAATATTATAATCATATTGCCAATTAATTGGATTTTTGAAACTTCCAAATTATATAAAACCATTAGAAATATATCTTAGCGGCAGAACAGAGGGGAGACACAGTTATTAACAATTACAATCATTCTGAAATGTAATAAAACCTCTCACAACTGTTTTCTGCAGTAAAAAACATTTCTGAGTAAAATCCATCAGTATGGACCTCCTGTGTGGTTGTATCTACGCGCCTGCCATCAGCGAGAGAAAACAAAACCACTTCAACAATTGTATAGATTTCTTTTTTTCATTAAGGATAGATAAACCTTCACTAAACCGTACATTAATCATCAGTCTTATCTTCGTTATGTCACTTTTCCTGCTGCTTGATCCATACACAGTATCCAAATCTTTTTTGTGAATTGGAAAAATTATTTTCGAATGCAGAAGGTTTAAAAGACAATTGCAGAGCTTTTTGTTAACCCATTACCAAATGGCATAATTATAGACTCCTCCAAATCTAAATATGTTGCATGTAAGACAATTTTAGTCAATTAATTTTTACATCATTTTGGTCTTTATGTGTAGAAAACATTGTAAGAAATGAAGAAATTGAATGTCAAAATACTTATCTTCTATCAATTTCATCTTTTGCAACAGCTTTAAAATTGGACCTCTCTAAAATTGTTTTGTTTGGGACAAGATTAATTCTAAAAGCCTCACACCTCTTCATTAGTGTCTGCTTTATATGATGAGCTTTTCTTCAAGTTTACCATTCAGTACAATCAAAGACAAAGAAATCCATTCTGCCATTATTGTTTTAGCAAAAAGTGAGAAAATAATTTATCTCTTTATGATGTTTTAAAATGCATCATTTCATCAGAAAATTGCTAAATGCAAACATATGCATAACTACCAACATCTAAGGAATCAGCTTTCATAGCTAGCCTTTTAAAATTCCATTTCATTTAAGTGCCGGTTCAGATAAGAATCATGCAAAATCAAAATTTCACTATACATGGGGGTCAACAGATTTTAATGAAAATTCATAATTTAGAAGTCCAAGTTGTTTGTATTTTAGCCCTAAAATATTTTTGATAATGGTTTTCGATTTATTGAGAAAATCGAGTTTATATCCCGAACCAGATTACTATCGGAAAATTGACTTTAAGCTTGAAGTCTACGGGGAAAAAATGACGAAATTCAACTCTAATTTTCGTCAATGCAGCAGATGAGTTTTCTATTAAAGTATATACGAAAATGAAGCT